>OY804596.1:5043544-5178001 GCA_963680895.1 Fragum sueziense
GATTAAGAAATAAGAATTAATTGAAAGCAAAAAAATACCCTTTACCAAATAAAACATATAAATGTTTTGGATTTATATTGTGTCTCGTGGATAAAATTTTATGGAATTAAAATCGGGTAAGTACAAATTGTGTTCAACTAACCATTGAGTATGCAGTGGCTGATCGTGGGGGGGGGGGGGGGGGGGGTTTGAGGAGGTTGATCCCCAAAAATTTCAACTTACCATTGACTATGCAGTGGTGGATCTAGAGGGGGAAGGGGGCCTTTCCCCACCCGGAACATTTCAGCTAATCATTGAGTATGCAGTGGAGGATCCAGGGGGTGGGGGGGTGGGGGGCAGGCAGGGGCAGCCCCCACTTTGATGTATTTTTATTCAATTATTAGTCAATAAATTATAATTTTTTGTTGAAATTTACCTATTCCAAACCCCCTTTTGAGGAACTGGAATCACCTTGAAGAAATCCTGGATCTGTCAATGAGTTTGTTTGTTTTTTCTAACACTGAAAGTTTTGCTTATTGTTTTATGTTATGGTTCAAATTTGCAGATTTAAATATATTGTTTTTGAAAATATGTAATAGTAAAGAAAAAGAATTGTTAGTAAACAGACAATAAATATGAGATTTTCAACAAATCATCCGTTTATTTCCATATTTAACATGTAAGATCACGGTAATATTTCCATCTTCTTTACACCACCAGAAAGGAAATTCATTTACCTGCAAAATAAAGAAAAAAAAATTAAAATATATTCATTTATAGTGAAGATATTATTAATTGATATCCACATACTCAAAAAGAAATAGGTTTAAAAGACAATTAAACATGAGATTTTTTTAACAAATCATCCCTTTATTTCCATTTTTACATAAAAAGATCAGAATAATATTTCATTTTCTTTAGACCACCAGAAAGGAAATTCATTTATCTGCAAAATAAAGAAAAAATTACTAAAATCCAATAATAAATAATGAAGATATTTACATTTAAATCCACCTACCCCCAATAGAAACAGGTAATTATCTAATATTGGATAAATT
Organism: Fragum sueziense; assembly: GCA_963680895.1. NCBI lineage: Eukaryota > Metazoa > Mollusca > Bivalvia > Cardiida > Cardiidae > Fragum > Fragum sueziense. The sequence continues at coordinate 5,044,582 of OY804596.1, forward strand.
CGCACGAGGACAGCTAGATAGAAAATCCAAATATGCATGAGTGCAATAGGGTTAATCCGGACATCCAGCCACCGTGGTCAGATGGCCTGGTCGTTTATTGTAAGTCGTTTGGCATTAAATTTAGAACAAACATGATTATTATTGTATAATAATGCTCTTTAATAATCAATGAGCTTAACTGAATATCACATTTGTAGGCCAAGGCTCTTAAATATGTTTAGTTCTTAAGTATATAGTCTTTTGCTAAATTAAGCATCCAATCACATTTGTCAAAGCAACAATGTTCTGAAATTGAAGATGAAAGAAGATATCTATCAATGGTCACCATAATCCTATTATTTAGATTGACCAAGTATAGGGGTATGCGGGTTCCATTTCCTAAAGTGTTGACCAATTTACCAATATGCCACTCAACATTATAGATGAACATTTCAAGGTAAGAACTTTATTACTTGAGAGATACAAAAGACTAACAAAATGAAGGATCAGTGTAAATTTTCTTTGGTCAGTCATTTTAATCTTTTAACAAGGAAGCCATCAAAACCTAGACTTAGTGCCCTGAATAATTGCATTTCGCTTTCTGATTTTTCCCATTTCTCTGTTTTATATCATACAAGTGTATGATACAGTAGTTTTCACAGCATTAGATGTCTAGACATTTCTCCTATTTCTTGTGAATTTACTGTCTGTCTATATAAATCAGGTATCATTTACCACAAATCATCTGTATTAAGTACCTCCATACCACCTTAAACACTAAAACCATTCTAAAGTGAGAACCGCAGTAGAGACTAAATACTAAAACGCTCAGGTCGAAATTATGGTTGTGGTACGAAATGACTACTAACCACTACCGCAACAGGGTGGCAGTCATTTGACTATTGAAATAGGTCACTGTCATTAGTCGTACTCATGGCAACCTTTTAGAAGAAAAAAATAGATTTGTCGACTTTCGCGGCGCTTTACAGAGAGTGTTGGGTTTTCACAGTTGTTGTATTAATGCGCGCGCACCTTCGACCTGAGCGTTTTAGTATTAAGTCTCTACCGAGAACCCCAGGGCCTATTGGTGTCAATTGATACAACATTTAATAAAGACTGTCTATCTTTGTTTCGAACTTCCACAAGTTAAAGAAACAGACACCAAGAAACATTAAATGCCAGATTGCAAATCTGCATCTGTACAACTCATTTATTCTGGGCTTTTAATTACTAGGCAACTTTCTCAAAAGTATATTGGCTTTGGAAGGTTCTCAAATTTTGACCTTTATGAGTAACTTGTTTCTGTAAAACCTTTGTAAGTACATAATTTAATGATTTTATTTGCAACTATAAAAGTTTGAAATTAACTCACCATAAAAAGCACTGGTAACAAATCATTTTTATAAAGGATGGTGAGTGCCCAAGATTTGGGCTTGTATGATGATGTATGCAAAGAATTCAAAGAACATCAGCATTTCATTGATTTTCAACAAAAGCGTTATAACTACAGCTTAACCCTTTCCCAAACGACAAAATTTTGGACTGTTCCAAATTCAAAGATGTTGCAGAGGACAATTTCAAGTGGTTGAAATTGTACATCTTTTGGTCTTTTTGGGTAGAAAACATTGTGGGAAATGAAGAAATTGCTTGTCACAAGCAATTTCTTCATTTTCCACAATATTTTTCAAAGCTGTTATCTTGTAGGGCGTCAAAAGGCGTCATCATGTGGGAATGTGTTAAAGCTGTATTTACAAGTTTTTTGTTGAAAAGCAACAATTTATTTTGTGAGGTTAAGGTCCGAGAGTTTTAATGTTTTATTATTGATGTGTTTTATCATTTATATAGACAGATCATTCCTCCTAGTCACAGACACTGGGCTCTTATTTCTGGAAAATTTATTGTCTTTCGTAATCAATTCAATGTAACTTTATAACATGAGTACTGTTTAATGACATACAACAAAGAAACATTCACATCAAATTTATCACCAGTAAAATGCTAGAAGACTTTTGAGGAAATAAAAGTGTGGTTGCATAGGTATCTGTAACTGCAGGATGATTGTTTATCTTTCTACCAAACTAAAAGTACATAAGACTTAAATTGAATGGCGTTTCAGTAAATTCATTAATTGAGGTAATATTTCAATCTTTAGAGAGCCAGTCCTATCTATTTTGTACAGTAGCACCAGTACAGTACCAAGGTAGCAACTTAGAAATTCCATATCGAAGGACAAGTAGTGACTCCTAAAGACTTTTTGGGTTTAACCCTTTCCCAAACGGCAAATTTTTGACTTGTCAAATCTGGAAGGAATTACAGATGACAAAATTCATGCTTTTGAAGATATGATTTGTGTGTAATGAAGCCCCAGAAAATAGTGAGGCAAAAGGAGAAAGTGCTGATTATCAGCACTTTCTTCTTTTGCCTCAATGTTTTCCCAAGCCCCATTTAATAAAGACGTCAAAACAAGGTCTTGTTTGGGAAAGGGTTAACCCATTGATCCAAAACTTCTGGGCAGGTTGAAAGAATTGGTTATTTACTGAACTGCTACAAGGTCTTGCAACGAATCTTGTTTGTAAAAGAGTTTTGTTTCAAGTTTCTTAAAAGACACACTAAAACGGAATCAGAAAGTCATGAAGGAGGAAATATCTGTCGCTATTTGACACTTTCATATTGACTCTAACAAGTTTTCACTGATACCAAGCAATTCTCTCTAATGCTCTTCCCACTTTTTTGCTCGCATTTTTTTCTTTTCATCGGGAATTTATCCTCAAGTTTCCTTAATGAAATGTAACAGTTGACATGGAAATCAAATGCTCGAAGTTCCCGAAGATTAATGGTTGTCCTTAAATGACCCAAAATATCGACTTTTCCCGACTTTTCCCGAAGTTTTTGTACAATTTGATCCCCACACTTGTTTTCAATAGAATAAATTGTTCTGTAGAGATTCAACAGTATTGGTGTTAGCGTTATAATATTGTAAGTGCCTTTATTTCATAAAGGCACTTACAATATTTTAACGTTAACACCATGGCAACTGTTTCTGTCATTAATTTGTTCTCCGATTTCAATAAAACTGCAACTTTGTTATGAACAAGTGTAGGAATGTGTCTGATTTTCTCCATATACAGGGCAAGAAAATTCATTAATCATTGCTCTGATTCTACACTTGCTCTAAATTAAATCAGCACTTTTGTACACCAAGGCAGACAGCAAGACTTTTGCAACAGGAATTTTGTTTTGGGTTGCAGAGTTTCCTGGAAAAAGTTCTAAATTTTTTGAGACATGTTTTTATTTGAAATTCAAGCAATTGAGTCTTTCAGATAGAGATGAATGAGGCTTACTGTCAATACTGAGTTACATTTTTGGAAAGTCAGGACAAGAAAATTGTGACAATGGCTGATCCTTTTCCCAAACAAGACCTGGTTTTGACGTCCCTAAAAGAAAAGGCTTGGGAAAACATTGAAACAAACGAAGAAACTGCTGATAACCAGCAATTTCTGCTTTTGTCTCAATATTTTCTGTGCCATATTTTACAAAAATCCAGTCTTTAACAACATCCATTTTGTCATTTGTGGCAGTTTTTGAAGTGGATCACCCTTAAATTTTGTCATTTGGGAAAGAGTTAATCAAAATACTTTGTCCCAAGTAAGCATGTTTTTCTTCATAAATGTATCCAAAATACCGGACACAATGCATATCTATATTTGGGTCCTTAAAAAATCCAAAAGAGTGTGAGTGCACACACAAGAAATCTGTTGACATCAAAAATGAAACATTTCAAAATAGTTCTACAAAATGCAAAACCTGGATAGGAAACTTTCAAGCATCCCTCGATAAATTTCTTTGCATCGTTGACCACAATTCATATATTTCCAGAATCTGGGAAGATTTCTCAATTCTGTCAATCAACAATAAATATTTTCAGAATTTTCCTGCAAAAAGGGCAGGGATTACAATAAGGCAGCTAAACAGGGTAAATTGTGTAAAATGAACACAATTACTGTGTATTGTCGTACAAGAGGTGCCCATCTGTGAGGTCCATGAAAGGACTTTATTCAAGTACTCAATGCTTTCAGGACAAGTGGACACTTGTGTTGCCTCCGTGGATAATCACATCCCTCATACAGCCACAATACTGCACACAGATTAACCCTTTCCCAAACAAGACCTGGTTTTGACGCTCCTTATAGAAAAGGCTTGGGAAAACATTGAAACAAAAGAAGAAACTGCTGATAACCAGCAGTTTCTCCTTTTGTCTCAATATTTTCTATGCTATATTTTACACAAATTCTATCTTTAGTAACTTCCATTTTGTCATTTTTGGCAGTTTTTGAAGTCGATTACCCTAAATTATGTCGTCTTGGAAAGGGTTAATGTATCCCTCAACATAATAACACATTATCAGATGACAGCATTCTATTTGGAAGCCATTGCTACACATTGAATCTTTTTTTGACTCACCAAAAGAAAAACGCTGTGGAAAATGAAGGAATTGTTTGTGACAAATTTTCAAATTTCATTCACTTGAAATTGTCCTCTGCCAGATCTTTGAATTTGGACCACCAAATGGCTATTTGGGAAAGGGTTAAATGGCATTGCAAATGACTTTTACATATTCGTTTTAATTTTTACGAATAGCAGAATCATCACATTTAACCCAAAATGCATCCATTTACTTTAAAATATTGTAAAATTGTCATGGCATTATCCATTGAATGAAACAACAACAAGAAATTCTAAATTTTCCTGAAACAATTAGTCATCCTTGGAACTAAACACATACATATCAAAATTAGGCATCTCGTAGATCAAATTTGTGGGAAACACAAGGGTCTAATTTACATAAACCAATTGCTTTGTTTCTACCTCTGTTGCTATTTCACGCATAAGGCCAATTGTGGTCGAGCTGTCTTAACACTATTAGAAGCCCTCGGGCATAGAAAATACATTTTTCTCCCCGAAACATGCTAATTTTATTCCAAAACAAGTGTGGTTTCGTTACCGTGACACCAATTGTTTTGGTATAATCACTCTGGTTGAGGAGATCAGTCAAGATTGAAGTCAGATCCATGTCAAATGACTGATGTGCTTAACCCTTTCCCGAACAACAAAATTTTAGGGTGATCCACTTGAAAAACTGCCATAATTGACAAAATGGGTATAATTAAAGATAGGATATGTGTAAAATAGGGCACATAAAATATTGAGACAAAAGGGGAAACTGCTGGTTATCAGCAGTTTCTTCTTTTGTTTCAATGTTTTCCCAAGCCTCTTCAATAAGGGATGTCAAAACCAGGTCTTGTTTGGGAAAGGGTTAAAACAGGCCAAGAATTTAATTTGAAGGGTGAATGGAAAACTGGTATAAGTACATAAAGAATTATATGCACTTACAACAATAACCCACTAACCCCTTGAACACTTAAGAGTGGAAACCCCCCATCCGATGACACTGTTTCTGAGTCATTAAATATTCATTTGAGAACAACTATCAAGCACTAACAGAGACATGTATAAGAATCAAAATCTGCAATCAGTGCTATTTAAGAACCAAAAGCCATAATCTGGGACATTTTAGAGCAAAACTGCAATCAGTGACATTAGAACCAGAAGCTATAATCAGTGACATTAGAACCAGAAGCTATAATCAGTGACATTAGAACCAGAAGCTGTAATCAGTGACATAAGAACCAGAAGCTGTAATCAGGGACATTAGAACCAGAAGCTGTATTCAGTGACATTAGAACCAGAAGCTGTAATCAGTGACATAAGAACCAGAAGCTGTAATCAGGGACATTAGAACCAGAAGCTATATTCAGTGACATAAGAACCAGAAGCTGTAATCAGTGACATTAGAACCAGAAGCTGTAATCAGTGACATTAGAACCAGAAGCTGTAATCAGGGACATAAGAACCAGAAGCTATAATCAGTGACATTAGAACCAGAAGCTGTAATCAGTGACATAAGAACCAGAAGCTGTAATCAGGGACATTAGAACCAGAAGCTGTAATCTAGGACATTAAAGCCAGAAGCTGTAATCAGACATCAGAACCAGAAGCTATAATCAGTGACATTAGAACCAGAAGCTGTAATCAGTGACATAAGAACCAGGAGCTGTAATCAGTGACATAAGAACCAGAAGCTATAATCAGTGACATTAGAACTAGAAGCTGTAATCAGTGACATTAGAACCAGAAGCTATAATCAATGACATAAGAACCAGAAGCTGTAATCAGTGACATAAGAACCAGAAGCTATAATATGGGACATTAGAACCAGAAGCTGTAATCAGGGACATAAGAACCAGGAGCTGTAATCAGTGACTAATCAGTGACATAAGAACCAGAAGCTGTAATCAGTGACATAAGAACCAGAAGCTATAATCAGTGACATAAGAACCAGAAGCTGTAATCAGGGACATTAGAACCAGAAGCTGTAATCAGTGACATAAGAACCAGGAGCTGTAATCAGTGACATTAGAACCAGAAGCTGTAATCAGGGACATTAGAACCAGAAGCTGTAATCAGGGACATTAGAACCAGAAGCTGTAATCAGTGACATAAGAACCAGAAGCTGTAATCAGTGACATAAGAACCAGAAGCTGTAATCAGGGACATTAGAACCAGAAGCTGTAATCAGTGACATAAGAACCAGGAGCTGTAATCAGTGACATTAGAACCAGAAGCTATAATCAGTGACATAAGAACCAGAAGCTGTAATCAGTGACATTAGAACCAGAAGCTATAATCAGTGACATTAGAACCAGAAGCTATAATCAGTGACATAAGAACCAGAAGCTGTAATCAGTGACATAAGAACCAGAAGCTGTAATCAGTGACATTAGAACCAGAAGCTGTAATCAGTGACATAAGAACCAGAAGCTGTAATCAGGGACATTAGAACCAGAAGCTATAATCAGTGACATAAGAACCAGAAGCTGTAATCAGGGACATTAGAACCAGAAGCTGTAATCAGGGACATTAGAACCAGAAGCTATAATCAATGACATAAGAACCAGAAGCTGTAATCAGGGACATTAGAACCAGAAGCTATAATCAATGACATAAGAACCAGAAGCTGTTATCAGTGACATAAGAACCAGAAGCTGTAATCAGTGACATTAGAACCAGAAGCTATAATCAGTGACATTAGAACCAGAAGCTATAATCAGTGACATAAGAACCAGAAGCTGTAATCAGGGACATTAGAACCAGAAGCTGTAATCAGGGACATTAGAACCAGAAGCTGTAATCAGTGACATTAGAACCAGAAGCTGTAATCAGTGACATTAGAACCAGAAGCTATAATCAGTGACATTAGAACCAGAAGCTGTAATCAGGGACATAAGAACCAGGAGCTGTAATCAGTGACATTAGAACCAGAAGCTATAATCAGTGACATAAGAACCAGAAGCTATAATCAGTGACATAAGAACAAGGAGCTGTAATCAGTGACATTAGAACCAGAAGCTGTAATCAGTGACATTAGAACCAGAAGCTGTAATCAGTGACATTAGAACCAGAAGCTGTAATCAGGGACATTAGAACCAGAAGCTATAATCAGTGACATAAGAACCAGAAGCTGTAATCAGTGACATTAGAACCAGAAGCTGTAATCAGTGACATAAGAACCAGGAGCTGTAATCAGTGACATTAGAACCAGAAGCTATAATCAGTGACATAAGAACCAGAAGCTGTAATCAGGGACATAAGAACCAGAAGCTATAATCAGTGACATAAGAACCAGAAGCTGTAATCAGTGACATTAGAACCAGAAGCTATAATCAGTGACATTAGAACTAGAAGCTGTAATCAGGGACATTAGAACCAGAAGCTGTAATCAGGGACATTAGAACCAGAAGCTATAATCAGTGACATAAGAACCAGAAGCTATAATCAGGGACATTAGAACCAGAAGCTGTAATCAGGGACATTAGAACCAGAAGCTATAATCAATGACATAAGAACCAGAAGCTGTAATCAGGGACATTAGAACCAGAAGCTGTAATCAGGGACATTAGAACCAGAAGCTATAATCAGTGACATAAGAACCAGAAGCTGTAATCAGTGACATTAGAAACAGAAGCTATAATCAGTGACATTAGAACCAGAGGCTATAATCAGTGACATAAGAATCAGAAGCTGTAATCAGGAACATTAGAACCAGAAGCTGTAATCAGTGACATAAGAACCAGAAGCTGTAATCAGTGACATTAGAACCAGAAGCTATAATGAGTGACATTAGAACCAGAAGCTGTAATCAGGGACATAAGAACCAGGAGCTGTAATCAGTGACATAAGAACCAGAAGCTATAATCAGTGACATTAGAACTAGAAGCTGTAATCAGTGACATTAGAACCAGAAGCTATAATCAATGACATAAGAACCAGAAGCTGTAATCAGTGACATAAGAACCAGAAGCTATAATATGGGACATTAGAACCAGAAGCTGTAATCAGTGACATAAGAACCAGGAGCTGTAATCAGTGACATAAGAACCAGAAGCTGTAATCAGTGACATAAGAACCAGAAGCTGTAATCAGTGACATAAGAACCAGAAGCTATAATCAGTGACATAAGAACCAGAAGCTGTAATCAGGGACATTAGAACCAGAAGCTGTAATCAGTGACATAAGAACCAGGAGCTGTAATCAGTGACATTAGAACCAGAAGCTGTAATATGGGACATTAGAACCAGAAGCTGTAATCAGGGACATTAGAACCAGAAGCTGTAATCAGTGACATAAGAACCAGAAGCTATAATCAGTGACATTAGAACCAGAAGCTGTAATCAGGGACATTAGAACCAGAAGCTATAATCAGTGACATAAGAACCAGAAGCTGTAATCAGTGACATTAGAACCAGAAGCTGTAATCAGGGACATTAGAACCAGAAGCTGTAATCAGGGACATAAGAACCAGAAGCTATAATCAGTGACATTAGAACCAGAAGCTGTAATCAGGGACATAAGAACCAGAAGCTGTAATCAGGGACATTAGAACCAGAAGCTGTAATCAGTGACATAAGAACCAGGAGCTGTAATCAGGGACATTAGAACCAGAAGCTGTAATCAGGGACATTAGAACCAGAAGCTGTAATCAGGGACATTAGAACCAGAAGCTGTAATCAGTGACATAAGAACCAGAAGCTGTAATCAGTGACATAAGAACCAGAAGCTGTAATCAGTGACATAAGAACCAGAAGCTGTAATCAGTGACATTAGAACCAGAAGCTGTAATCAGTGACATAAGAACCAGGAGCTGTAATCAGTGACATTAGAACCAGAAGCTGTAATCAGGGACATTAGAACGAGAAGCTGTAATCAGGGACATTAGAACCAGAAGCTGTAATCAGTGACATAAGAAGCAGAAGCTATAATCAGTGACATTAGAACCAGAAGCTGTAATCAGTGACATAAGAACCAGAAGCTGTAATCAGTGACATAAGAACCAGAAGCTGTAATCAGTGACATAAGAACCAGAAGCTATAATCAGTGACATAAGAACCAGAAGCTGTAATCAGGGACATTAGAACCAGAAGCTGTAATCAGTGACATAAGAACCAGGAGCTGTAATCAGTGACATTAGAACCAGAAGCTGTAATCAGGGACATTAGAACCAGAAGCTGTAATCAGGGACATTAGAACCAGAAGCTGTAATCAGTGACATAAGAACCAGAAGCTGTAATCAGTGACATTAGAACCAGAAGCTATAATCAGTGACATTAGAACCAGAAGCTGTAATCAGTGACATAAGAACCAGAAGCTGTAATCAGGGACATTAGAACCAGAAGCTATATTCAGTGACATAAGAACCAGAAGCTGTAATCAGGGACATTAGAACCAGAAGCTGTAATCAGGGACATTAGAACCAGAAGCTATAATCAATGACATAAGAACCAGAAGCTGTAATCAGGGACATTAGAACCAGAAGCTATAATCAATGACATAAGAACCAGAAGCTGTAATCAGTGACATAAGAACCAGAAGCTGTAATCAGTGACATTAGAACCAGAAGCTATAATCAGTGACATTAGAACCAGAAGCTATAATCAGTGACATAAGAACCAGAAGCTGTAATCAGGGACATTAGAACCAGAAGCTGTAATCAGGGACATTAGAACCAGAAGCTGTAATCAGTGACATTAGAACCAGAAGCTGTAATCAGTGACATTAGAACCAGAAGCTATAATCAGTGACATTAGAACCAGAAGCTGTAATCAGGGACATAAGAACCAGGAGCTGTAATCAGTGACATTAGAACCAGAAGCTATAATCAGTGACATAAGAACCAGAAGCTATAATCAGTGACATAAGAACCAGGAGCTGTAATCAGTGACATTAGAACCAGAAGCTGTAATCAGTGACATTAGAACCAGAAGCTGTAATCAGTGACATTAGAACCAGAAGCTGTAATCAGGGACATTAGAACCAGAAGCTATAATCAGTGACATAAGAACCAGAAGCTGTAATCAGTGACATTAGAACCAGAAGCTGTAATCAGTGACATAAGAACCAGGAGCTGTAATCAGTGACATTAGAACCAGAAGCTATAATCAGTGACATAAGAACCAGAAGCTGTAATCAGGGACATCAGAACCAGAAGCTATAATCAGTGACATAAGAACCAGAAGCTATAATCAGTGACATTAGAACCAGAAGCTATAATCAGTGACATTAGAACTAGAAGCTGTAATCAGGGACATTAGAACCAGAAGCTGTAATCAGGGACATTAGAACCAGAAGCTATAATCAGTGACATAAGAACCAGAAGCTATAATCAGGGACATTAGAACCAGAAGCTGTAATCAGGGACATTAGAACCAGAAGCTATAATCAGTGACATAAGAACCAGAAGCTGTAATCAGGGACATTAGAACCAGAAGCTGTAATCAGGGACATATGAACCAGAAGCTATAATCAGTGACATAAGAACCAGAAGCTGTAATCAGTGACATTAGAACCAGAAGCTACTAGATGCCGAAGGGCAACATGTCGAGCCCGCTCATTTTGAAGAAAGAAGACCATACCTATGTCTACAGCTGTCATTACAATGGCGTTGTAAAAGTGGGGACAAAATAAGTTGGAATGATGGGGATCATGGTGAGACAGTTTATTGTTCACAAAATATTACATGTCTATGTATTTATAACGAGATACCAGAATGGATTAATTTGAGTATACATATGTGACCCGTCACGCTAAAAGGGACGTTATGCTAAGTCCATAAAACCAAATTCCGAGAAATATACCAGACCAAGCAGAAGTCCATCCGATGTCGTATTTGGAAAACGAAAATATTGTAAGGTAGAGAAAACATTCTAGATTCAGAAAATACTTAGCGACACTCCGCCTTACTGAGCTTGACATTTGTGCCAAGTTAAGGAATGGCCCGGACAAGCAAAAATCAACTCATTTTTTACATTTGACCTCAAAGTTTGACCTTGACCTTTCATCTTGGAATCTGGTTCTTGCACGCGACACTCCATCTTACTGAGCTTGACATTTGTGCCAAGTTATTTCTGAATCCCTCCATCCATGGTGAAGTTATGGCCCGGACAAGCAAAAATCATCTCATTTTTGACATTTGACCTCCAAGTTTGACCTTGACCTTTGAGCTTGGAATCTGGTTCTTGCACGCGACACTCTGCCTTACTGAGCTTGACATTTGTGCCAAGTTATTTCTGAATCCCTCCATCCATGGTGAAGTTATGGCCCGGACAAGCAAAAATCATCTCATTTTTGACATTTGACCTCCAAGTTTGACCTTGACCTTTGAGCTTGGAATCTGGTTCTTGCACGCGACACTCTGCCTTACTGAGCTTGACATTTGTGCCAAGTTATTTCTGAATCCCTCCATCCATGGTGAAGTTATGGCCCGGACAAGCAAAAATCTTCTCATTTTTGACATTTGACCTCCAAGTTTGACCTTGACCTTTGAGCTTGGAATCTGGTTCTTGCACGCGACACTCCGCCTTACTGAGCTTGACATTTGTGCCAAGTTATTTCTGAATCCCTCCATCCATGGTGAAGTTATGGCCCCGACAAGCTCCATCCGGACGGACGCACGCACGCACTAACGCACGCACGCACTAACGCACTAACGCACATACACCGAACCGCCATTGTGACAACTATGTCGAGCTCACCGCAAGCGGGCTCGACAATAATCAGTGACATTAGAACCAGAAGCTATAATCAGTGACATAAGAACCAGAAGCTGTAATCAGGGACATTAGAACCAGAAGCTGTAATCAGGGACATTAGAACCAGAAGCTGTAATCAGTGACATAAGAACCAGAAGCTGTAATCAGTGACATTAGAACCAGAAGCTATAATCAGTGACATTAGAACCAGAAGCTGTAATCAGGGACATAAGAACCAGGAGCTGTAATAAGTGACATAAGAACCAGAAGCTATAATCAGTGACATTAGAACTAGAAGCTGTAATCAGTGACATTAGAACCAGAAGCTATAATCAATGACATAAGAACCAGAAGCTGTAATCAGGGACATTAGAACCAGAAGCTGTAATCAGTGACATAAGAACCAGAAGCTGTAATCAGGGACATAAGAACCAGGAGCTGTAATCAGTGACATAAGAACCAGAAGCTGTAATCAGTGACATAAGAACCAGAAGCTATAATCAGTGACATAAGAACCAGAAGCTGTAATCAGGGACATTAGAACCAGAAGCTGTAATCAGTGACATAAGAACCAGGAGCTGTAATCAGTGACATTAGGACCAGAAGCTGTAATATGGGACATTAGAACCAGAAGCTGTAATCAGGGACATTAGAACCAGAAGCTGTAATCAGTGACATAAGAACCAGAAACTATAATCAGTGACATTAGAACCAGAAGCTGTAATCAGGGACATTAGAACCAGAAGCTGTAATCAGTGACATTAGAACCAGAAGCTGTAATCAGGGACATTAGAACCAGAAGCTGTAATCAGGGACATAAGAACCAGAAGCTATAATCAGTGACATTAGAACCAGAAGCTGTAATCAGGGACATAAGAACCAGAAGCTGTAATCAGGGACATTAGAACCAGAAGCTGTAATCAGTGACATAAGAACCAGGAGCTGTAATCAGGGACATTAGAACCAGAAGCTGTAATCAGGGACATTAGAACCAGAAGCTGTAATCAGTGACATTAGAACCAGAAGCTGTAATCAGTGACATTAGAACCAGAAGCTATAATCAGTGACATTAGAACCAGAAGCTATAATCAGTGACATAAGAACCAGAAGCTGTAATCAGTGACATAAGAACCAGAAGCTGTAATCAGTGACATTAGAACCAGAAGCTATAATCAGTGACATTAGAACCAGAAGCTGTAATCAGTGACATAAGAACCAGAAGCTGTAATCAGTGACATTAGAACCAGAAGCTGTAATCAGTGACATAAGAACCAGAAGCTGTAATCATGGACATTAGAACCAGAAGCTGTAATCAGTGACATAAGAACCAGAAGCTGTAATCAGTGACATAAGAACCAGAAGCTGTAATCAGTGACATAAGAACCAGAAGCTGTAATCAGTGACATAAGAACCAGGAGCTGTAATCAGTGACATTAGAACCAGAAGCTATAATCAGTGACATAAGAACCAGAAGCTGTAATCAGTGACATTAGAACCAGAAGCTATAATCAGTGACATTAGGACCAGAAGCTGTAATCAGTGACATAAGAACCAGAAGCTGTAATCAGTGACATAAGAACCAGAAGCTGTAATCAGTGACATTAGAACCAGAAGCTGTAATCAGTGACATTAGAACCAGAAGCTGTAATCAGTGACATAAGAACCAGAAGCTGTAATCAGGGACATTAGAACCAGAAGCTATATTCAGTGACATAAGAACCAGAAGCTGTAATCAGGGACATTAGAACCAGAAGCTGTAATCAGGGACATTAGAACCAGAAGCTATAATCAATGACATAAGAACCAGAAGCTGTAATCAGGGACATTAGAACCAGAAGCTATAATCAGTGACATAAGAACCAGAAGCTGTAATCAGTGACATTAGAACCAGAAGCTATAATCAGTGACATTAGAACCAGAAGCTATAATCAGTGACATAAGAACCAGAAGCTGTAATCAGGGACATTAGAACCAGAAGCTGTAATCAGGGACATTAGAACCAGAAGCTGTAATCAGTGACATAAGAACCAGAAGCTGTAATCAGTGACATTAGAACCAGAAGCTATAATCAGTGACATTAGAACCAGAAGCTGTAATCAGGGACATAAGAACCAGAAGCTGTAATCAGGGACATTAGAACCAGAAGCTATAATCAGTGACATAAGAACCAGAAGCTATAATCAGTGACATAAGAACCAGAAGCTGTAATCAGGGACATTAGAACCAGAAGCTGCAATCAGTGACATTAGAACCAGAAGCTATAATCAGTGACATTAGAACTAGAAGCTGTAATCAGTGACATAAGAACCAGAAGCTATAATCAGTGACATTAGAACCAGGAGCTGTAATCAGTGACATAAGAACCAGAAGCTGTAATCAGGGACATTAGAACCAGAAGCTGTAATCAGTGACATAAGAACCAGAAGCTGTAATCAGGGACATTAGAACCAGAAGCTATAATCAGTGACATAAGAACCAGAAGCTATAATCAGTGACATAAGAACCAGAAGCTATAATCAGGGACATTAAAACCAGAAGCTGTAATCAGTGACATAAGAACCAGGAGCTGTAATCAAAGACATTAGAACCAGAAGCTATAATCTAGGACATAAGAACCAGAAGCTGTAATCAGGGACATTAGAACCAGAAGCTGTAATCTAGGACATTAGAACCAGAAGCTATAATCAGTGACATTAGAACTAGAAGCTGTAATTAGTGACATTAGAACCAGAAGCTATAATCAATGACATTAGAACCAGAAGCTATAATCTAGGACATTCGAACCAGAAGCTGCAATCAGTGACATTAGAACTAGAAGCTGTAATCAGTGACATTAGAACCAGAAGCTATATTCAGTGACATAAGAACCAGAAGCTGTAATCAGGGACATTAGAACCAGAAGCTGTAATCTAGGACATTAAAGCCAGAAGCTGTAATCAGACATCAGAACCAGAAGCTATATTCAGTGACATAAGAACCAGGAGCTGTAATCAGTGACATTAGAACCAGAAGCTGTAATCTAGGACATTTGAAACCAGAAGCTGTAATCAGTGACATTAAAACCAGAAGCTGTTATCAATGATATTAGAACCAGAAGCTATTATTAGTGACATAAGAAGCAGAAGCTGTAATGTGGGACATTAGAACCAGCAACTGTAATGAGTAATATTAGAACCAGCACTTGTAATCTGCAAATTTTAGAACCAAAAGCTGCAATTGGCAATATTCTAGAACCAAAAGCTACAATTGGCAATATTTTAGAACCAAAGGCTGCAATTGGCAATATTTTAGAACAAAAGCTGCAATCAGCAATATTTTAGAACCAAGAGTTGCAATCAGTGACTTTAGAATCGAAAGTTCCAATTTAAGCATTTTAGAACCAGAAGCTGTAATCAGTGACATTTTAGACAATGGAACCAAAAGTATATTTTCAATACCAGAATTTAGCAAGCATATAACTGAAAGTCCTGAAATTTTGTATTTACGAAAGAAAAAGTTCCCAACAAGCATGAAAATTAGAGATTTTGTTTAATACCAGTTATGAAAGAACAAAAGTTCCCCCATCTGTTGAAGTATGTAGCCTGTATTATAAATGTTGATGTATATGGGACAGGAGGACCCTGGGGAAGAATAACCAAGCCTGATAGATAGAAGTCTTAAATCATCCTTATCAAATTGTGGCTCACTCCACAAATAAACTATTCTCCAACATTAATTGGTATTGGAAATGATGCCACCACAATATGAGACTTGCCGAATAAATACTCTATGCCTTTGAAACTTGTTACCCTCTCTTAAATGACAAATTTTTCTGGTACAATTTCAAAAGCAATGCTGATGATGACCTAAATAGACTGTCTATTGTTTGATGATTACCTTAAATTCAAGAAATAATAGCACTTTCATTCACAAAAGAAACATTTGTAAATCTATCCATAATATTTAGTAGAAAATTTGATTTGAACAAATACTTGATGGATAATGCTGCACTAGTACAGTATGCATCCCTAATTTTAACCTATAACGTTCAACGTTTTGGTGGTGCTGTCACCGAAAGCACTCTCTGCAAACATATTCTGTTAGTATCATGCAGTAAAGGATTGATCTAATTTGTATGAAAAAATTTAAGTAGGACAATTTGATTGAATCTTGAGTTAATCTCGTTATTTATGATCTCTAGGTTGTCACATGGTGAGTAATCCAGGAGAAAAGTCACTTAAAATTCCTCCGAATTAACCCCCATTCCAGCAACAGGCAACAGTTAGCCATGTCAAATGACAAAATGGTCTGTCAATTGGACTGCTCCAAATTGAGAGAGCAAATGCAGATGACAAATTTGAATGTAGCTTGATTTTAGTCACCCTTTGAACTCTGATTATTCTTGATTTGGCATTTGGCTGAAAAGGGCTACGGCAGACAGTGAGTAAAGAATAAGGTCATGTATGTGCAGGCTGATCTTGTTTATCGTCAGTGTAAATGCAAAACCTCGTATGTCGATTCATGCGATTTTCAAAGTACAGACTTGTGTGCCCAGTTACAGGCAACTCTTGCAGGTTTTGAAATATTTTACCGATCAGTCTTGATGACAAATCATTTGTGAACAATATGTCCAAATTTCAAGTAAAACATTTCAGTTTGGGAAAAGTTATTACACCTTTTTCCCTCCCCTTTGAAATTTTTCAAAAACGAGATACGAGGTTTTGCATTTACAACGACGCTATGTTGCCATCCAAAATACCAAAATCTTCTGGATCAGCATAACAACAGTTAGGACAGAGCTACAGATAAAAGGGTCAATGGCTTTTCAAAATGTAACAATCCACTTATTGCTCATTGAGACAATGAGTACCCACAACATTCGGTTTGGATTTGAAATAACATAATACAGAATGTATTTTAACCCCCTCTTTTCTGTAGCTCTGTTAAATATTGGCCTAGAAGCAGTTTACAAGTAATTGTTCGCTGTGAGAAGAATCCTGTAAATAGAGAGAGAGCTGGCATTATTCCGCTATAATGAATCTCGTTCTATTTTGTAAATAAAACTCCTCTATAATCATAAATGATTTGACATTTCATCCGCCATATCTGGACGAGTAATCTTCCGAGAAAATTGCATTTGGGGAGGACGTATTGCTGCTCAATGATTAACTTAACCCTTTCCCAAACAAGACCTGGTTTTGACATCACTGATAGAACAGGCTTGGGAAAACATTGAAACAAAAGAAGAAACTGCTGATAAACAGCAGTTTCTCCTTTTGTCTCAATATTTTCTGAGTCATATTTCACACAAATAATGCCTTTATTATCATCATTCTTGTCTTCTGCAGCAGCTTTCAAATTGGATCACCCGTAAATTTGGCCGTTTGGGAAAGGGTTAAGATGTGTACTTCATCAAACCAACGCTCTGACAATATCAATTCATATCCAGATAATCGTGTTGTGACAATAAAAGTGATCCAATAAAGGATTATCTTTAATGTTATTTGCAATGGAGAAAGTTGTGACTTGATCTTTCGCAAGCTTTCCGCTTAAAAAAGATCTATGAGTATAAAAATTTAAAAAAGATGAAAAGCACGCCATAGAATTTCATCAAATCCGACTTTTCACAATAAACACATGGTCACTTATGATTATTTTATATACCGTAATTATTCTAATAAACGCCCGGGCGTTTATTAGAAAAGAGCTTTATGGAAAAGTTGGGGGTGGGCGTTTATTAGAGGTATTCTAATTTTGTTAGTCAAATCATGCGAATCAGTTGCCAATTCAAGAACTCTAAGTTAATAATGTAAAAGTTTGGAGAATTTTGTTACAAGGACTGTAAAACATGATATTTGGATGATATTCCTTCATTGTAAACATATCTGGGGACAGACAATCGTCTCTTTCATTGCTTTTGGAAGTGATCTTTGTTTATGATTTAGAAAATTTTAAGCAAAAACCGCGGATGGGCGTTTATTAGAATCAGCCTTTTCCGCTTAAATTGTGCTTGAAATATGCATATTTTCAGCTGAGATTTGGGGGATGGGCGTTTATAAGAATATGGGCGTTTATTAGAATAATTACGGTAATTGTTGTTGGTGGTAGTGAAGCTTGACTTTAACAGAAAACCAAAATATCAAATACCAAAATTCTCAAAGTTCTTTGTGTCACTTTTTGGATGTATGTATTTTTTAATTTTTTCCATAAAAAATTGACAACGATCCAATAGCAAAGGACTTAACCCTTTCCCGAACGACAAAATTTTAGGATGATCCACTTCAAAAACTGCCACAAACGGCAAAATGGGAGTTTTTAAAGATAGAATTTGTGTAAAATATGACACTGAAAATATTGAGACGTACAAAAGGAGAAACTGCTGGTTATCAGCAGTTTCTTCTTTTGTCTCAATAATTTCCCAAGGCCATTCTCTTAGGGACGTCAAAACCAGGTCTTGTTTGGGAAAGGGTTAAGGTATATGACCCATCATTAAAAACACCACTTTCTAGCCAAGGGACATGCATCAAATTACACACACTTGTAAATACACTTCAAATAAGTTGATTCACCGTGCCGGATTTCAAGATTATGCTTCAAGAAGAAAATAATTTACAAATATCTTTTTACTATACATTCATATGCAAGGGAGGTAATTTATAACATTTTTGTCAAATATTTCCACAATTATGCATTAATTCAAAACTCTAAACCGTTCAAAATGCTTATGTTTGTATTTGGAATGGAAATATAACACAGTTTAGGATTTACTGGCACTTTTCAAATTTCGCCTTTGGATCTTTGGTGCTAATGATGGGTTGTATATGTTAAAGCCTTCTACATATTATCTGTGTTTATATCACAAAGGAAAACATTAACCAATAAACACAAATCATTTCAAAGGACAAAAACACCATCAATCAAACAGTTTTATCGATAATGTCTTTTTTGTAGCGGAGAAAATAAATATCGAAAAAGTATGAAAATGATTTGAAAATAGATAAATTGCCATGAACAACCTCAATTTAATCGAGAAATGATTGTCAATAATTATTTCTCACAGAGAAATTTCTCCAAGAACTGTAGGAGGGTAATGAAATTAATATTGCCTGTCACACAAGAAGGAACAATTTTGCAAGTGCAAAACAGATTGTTAGTGTGCCTGACCAGGGTTAATGCTTTTTTATGTTTGAGAATTTCTCAGAAAAAGGATGGCCATTAATATTTTTCAAAAGATCTCTATTCAACAGACTGATACTTATGTTTGCTACTAGCACTGTGTTTTCCCTGTTAGCTCCTTTTCTAATGATGAGGCAGAATATGACAACCACTAGGGTAGAGAAATATGATATGGACAGAATGACAAAACTGTAGAATGCAGCGTGTACACCTAGGGTGATAATTGTTTAGCTCATCAATGATTGAATATTCAACAGGTACCAGTTATATTGTTGTTAGTCACCATTATTAAACTAAAAGTTTCCATTTTCTATGCTCTTGGTTTCTTTTTGTCAATGTGAATTTAGTACCCCTGCGAAAAAAGGTCAAGAACGCATTTCTAGTTTTCGAACAGTTCTTAAACTAAAATGAACTTTTCGCAGGGGTGTCACAATTTGCTTAGGGACCTGACTGACACTTTTTTCATCAATTTCCCAAATTCAAAATAAAAGTGATCATCTACAGGTACCATCAGCAACTGGCTGTAAATTATTTGGAACTACAAAAGCAAATTCCGAACTATAAGATAACCTTTAAAGTCTTTATAACAATTTTCCTTATAATCTTATGTTCTGCAAGACAGAACCTAGACCTAATATATTACATTATCCTGACCAGATTATAAGCTGACAAGTGTGTTTGGAAAGTTGCTATAAATCAGTGTCTACAGGCACTCTATCTACCAGACCATAAAACACAGGCAGGGGACAGTACAAAACACTTAACTGACCACAATAAATAGATATGTCTGAACTCTCCAAAATCCAGTCTTGTTTCCATAGTGGTGATATAAATTAAGTAAACTGTTTAGTAAATGAAGACCATGGTCACGGCCGCTTATCTACTAAATCACAACATTTTGTTGTGTATGAAAACAAGAGGGCCAGAATGGCCCTATATCGCTCACCTGAAAGAAGTGAAAGACATGCCCACTTTTTTTGACAAATCAAAAATTTGCAAACAATTTTGAAAAGGGTCACTCTAGGAACATCGTTGCCAAATTTGTTTCAAATTGACCCTATGCTTGATTTTTAAAGAATTTTCTTATGATTTCTTTAAGTCTGATAAGCCACGCCCTGCCATGCCCACTTTTTTTGACCAATACAAAATTTGCCAACATATTTTGAAAAGGGTCACTCAAGGTACATTTCTGTAAAG
Source organism: Fragum sueziense (assembly GCA_963680895.1). Lineage (NCBI taxonomy): Eukaryota > Metazoa > Mollusca > Bivalvia > Cardiida > Cardiidae > Fragum > Fragum sueziense. The sequence goes on from OY804596.1 coordinate 5,065,056, forward strand.
TTTGCTTCTAATTGGGCCAATGGTTGATTTTTAAAGAATTTTCTTAGGATTTCTGTAAGTCCGATAAGCCACGCCCAATTTTTTCTGACGAATAAAAAATTTGAGAAAAATTTTTTAAAAGAGTCACCCAAGGAACATTTCTGCCAAGTGTGGTTGAAATTGGGCCAATGGTTGATTTTTAAAGAATTTTCTTATGATTTCTCCAAGTCCGGTAAATGCTGACTTGCCACGCCCACAATTTTGTATGAATAAAAAATCCGCGAACAAATCTTAAGAAGGGTCACCCAAGGAACATTCCTGCCAAATTTGTTTTTTATTGGCCCTATCGTTAAGGAGAAGAAGATTTTTGAAGAATTTTTTAACAATTTCTCTTGATTAGATAAGCCCCGCCCTGCTAAACCAACATTTTTTGACGAAACTATAAATTTATGAACAAATGTTGAAGAGGGTCACTCAAGGAACCTGCCAAGTTTGGTTCAAATTGGCCCATTGGTTGATTTTTAAAGAATTTTCTTAGGATTTCTCCAAGGCTGATAAGCCCCTTCCTCCCTGCCACGCCCTCATTTTTTGGCAAATGTAAAAATTTGTGAATCAATTTTGAAAAGAGAGACTCAAAGAACATTCCTGCAAAGTCTGCTTCAAATAGGCCCAATGGTTAATTTTTAAAGAATTTTCTTATGATTTCTCTAAGTCTGATTAGCCCCTTTCTCCCTGCCACGGCCACAATTTTTTACATATGAAAATATTTGTGAACAAATTTTAAAAAGAATGGCTTAAGGCAAATCCCTGCAAAGTCTGGTTCTAATTGGCCAAATGGTTGATTTTTAAAGAATTTTCTTATGATTTTTCTAAGTCTGATAAGCCCCTTTCTCCCTGCCATGGCCACGTTTTTTGACGAATCAAAAATCTGAGAATAAGTTTTGAGAAGGGTCACTCAAGGAACAATTCTGCCGAGTTTGGTTCAAATTGGAACAATGGTTGATTTTCTTAGGATTTCTCTAAGTGCGATAAGCCCCGCCCTGCCACGCCCACACTTTTTGACGAATCAAAAATCTGCGAACAAGTTTTGAGAAGGGTCACTCAAGGAACATTCCTGCCAAGTTTGGTCAAAATTGGCTTGTTAGTTTTGGAGAAGAAGATGTTTGAAGAAATTGTTGACGGACGGACAGACGGACGGACGGACAGACGGACGACGGACGGTGAGTGACCACAATAGCTCCCCTCGAGCACTTCGTGCTCAGGTGAGCTAAAAAAACCAACAGACGGACCAACAGACAGACCAACAGACCAACAGACAGACGGACAACCTGACTCCTATATACCCCCCAAATTGAATTTGGGGGGTATAATTATGGGAAGAGTAAATACCTTTATCAAATGAAGGGAACCAAATATATCCAAATAGAGAGCCAAAGTCATCCAAAATCCTTCTTCCTGCGCCAATTTGGACTCGCTGATCTTTGACCATTCACAGGTCGTTGTCTATTTATAATATAGGTCTTATAATATGGGTCACAAACCTTCATGATTTTTAAATCTGTCCTAAACAACAGAATTTTAGGGAGGTCTAATTTGAAAGCTGAAGTTGACGAAAAAAATGGTGAGAATAAAGATATGATATATGTGCAATATAGCACGAAAAATATTGAGACTAAACGAGAAAATGCTGTTTTTCAGTTTGCCTCAATGTTTTCGCAAGCCAATAATATTTAGGCACCTCAAAACCAGGCCCCGGTTTCTCGAAATAACTTAAGTATGTTCTCAGACTCAAATCTGAGCACCGTACTCAAATCACACGAAATCCATGTGAACTTCAATTGAATACCCTTCAAAGTTGGAGAGTATTCCATTGAAGTTGAGCATTTACTCATGATCGAGTATGCATGTACAAGTTTTTTCGAGAAACCAGGGCCAGGTTTTGTTATTGGGAAAAAGTGATCCAGCTGATCATGTCATTTAACATGCTGATCGAGTTCCCACAATATGGGTCACAAACCTTCATGCTTTTTAAACCTGTGAAATTTTATATCATCGTTTTTCAACAAAAATCTTGTAACTGCAGATTGTTTAAAGCTGCAGTTACAAGGTTTTTGTTGAAAAGAGGGCCAGAATGGCCCTATATCGCTCACCTGAAAGAAGTTTGTGACACGCCCACTTTTTTTTTACAAATCAAAAATTTGTGAACCAATTTTTAAAAGGGTCACTCAAGGAACATTGTTGCCAAGTTTGGTTCAAATTGGCCCAATGCTTGATTTTTAAAGTTTTCTTATGATTTCTCTAAGTCTGATAACCCTGCCCTTCCACACCCACATTTTTAGACGACAAAGAAAATTTGTGTACACATTTTTAAAAGAGTCACTCAAGGAAAATTCTTGCTAAGTTTCGTTCAAATTGGCCCAATGTGTTTTTAAAAGAATTTTCTTAGGGTGTCTCTAACTTCGATAAGCCAAGCCCTGCCACGACCGCTTTATCTGACGAATCAAAATCCGCAAACATATTTTACAAAGAGTCACCCAAAGAATATTTCTGTAACGTTTGGTTCAAATTGGGCCAACGGTCGATTTTTGAGGAATTTTCTTAGGATTTCTCTAAGTCCGAGAAGCCATGTCCTGCCACGCCCACTTTTTCTGACGAATCAAAAATTTGCTAACAAGTTTTGAAAAGAGTCACCCAGGGAACATTAATGCCAAGTTTGGTTCAAATTGGGCCAACGGTTGATTTTTAAGGAATTTTCTTAGAATTTCCCTAAGTCCAATAAGTCACGCCCTGCCACACCCACTTTTCCTGACAAATAAAAAATTCACCAACAAATTTTGAAGAGTGTCACCCAAGGAACATTTCTGCCAAGTTTGGTTCAAATTGGGCCAATGGTTGATTTTTAAAGAATTTTCTTAGGATTTCTCTAAGTCTGATAAGCCACGCCCTGCCACGCCCACTTTTTTTGACGAATCACAAATTTGTGAACAAGTTTTGAAAAGGGTCACCCAAGGAACATTTCTGCCAAGTAAGGTTCAAATTGGCCCAATGGTTGATTTTTAAAGAATTTTCTTAGGATTTCTCTAAGTCTAATAAGCCACGCCCTGCCACGCCCACATTTTTTGACGAATCAAAAATTTGCGAACAAGTTTTAAAAAGGGTCACCCAAGGAACATTTCTGCCAAGTTAGGTTCAAATTGGCCCAATGGTTGATTTTTAAAGAATTTTCTTAGAATTTCCCTAAGTCCGATAAGCCAAACCCTGCCACGCCCACATTTTTTGACGAATCAAAAATTTGCAAACAAATTTTGAAATGGGTCACCCAAGGAACATTTCTGCCAAGTTAGGTTCAAATTGGCCCAATGGTTGATTTTTAAAGAATTTTCTTAGGATTTCTCTAAGTCCGATAAGCCACGCCCTGTCACGCCCACATTTTTTGACGAATCAAAAATCCGCGAACAAGTTTTGAGAAGGGTCACCCAAGGAACATTCCTGCCAAGTTTGGTCAAAATCTACCGAATGGTTTAGGAGGAGAAGATGTTTAAAGAAATGTGAACGGACAGACGGACAGACGGACGGACGGACGGACGGACGACGGACGGTGAGTGACCACAATAGCTCCCCATGAGCACTTCGTGCTCAGGTGAGCTAAAAAGTTTAGAGGATATCCGGTTGGCAGTTAGAGGAGCCGACAAATCGGCGGGTGAAAGGTGAGTCTCGTCTTTTAATCGAAATGTGGGCGAATTCAAAATAAATGGCACCAAGCATATTTTTTCATCTAGACTAAAAAGAATAGAATATTTGATCAAATTGCAAGGACCATGTGATGTTAATTAGTGTATTGTCTGTTCATGCAAAATTTTATTGAAATATCTTAAACGGTTTTAAAGTTATGCCCAAAAAACATGCAAAAAATGTCTGGAGTGAAACGCTTTTTTGTAAACAGAAAAAAACTTTCTTTTTTTCTAAATACATAACAATAAAAGAATAACAATATGTGTGTAAAATTAAGACTTTTTACATTGAGTTAAACATCTTGGGTTTTGAATTTTGTATGTGGTTAGTGTTTGTGTGCAAAGGGTTCGCTGAGGTTCACACAAGAACAAAAGTCGTGCGCTGTCTGGAGTGCAACGGCAAATATAGAGAAACTGGAAATAATTGAATAATGTGGGAATTCTATGACTGAAAAGTCAAGTTTTTATGATAATCCATGTACAAAAATGTTTATAGCCTTGAACAAATATGATTTTTAATACCTACATAAGGACAAAAACTCCTAACTGTTCCTTAAATAAACTCACCCATGTTTGTCTGGAGTGTAACATTTGAAGTTTAACAACCCCTCTATCACTATATATTACTTTTTAATGAACGATTGTTCCCTTTTTCAGATAACATAGACTCAAAGATTATTCACACCAGAAATCCAGTTTAGACACAAACTTGCGTTTGAATTAGACCAGGATTTATGTTGTCTGGAGTGCAACAAGTTTTTTGGCTTAATTAAAAAAGACCTGATCTAAAGAAAGTGTTATCATCAAATATTGTTTTTTTGAAAGAGGGCATATATTTAAACAATTTAGGCACACATTTGTGTTATCTTTGCGATTGGTTTTCATTTTAGGGGTTAGAAATTTAAATCTTAGAAAATTGAACTATCTTGGTATGTTTACAATTGCTCATTGTTTGAAATACAAGGAAAAAAGTAACATTGCTTGTAATAGTTATCACATGAATTATTTGTACCATTTTACTTGATAAAGGATTGCGAATTGTATCATAAATTAGCCAATATTGTCAACATGTGAATATGTCTGGAGTGCAACAAATTATCTAAAAGAAAAGAACTTTCATTTTTCAACATTTATAGCACATCTATGTAAGATAATTAATTGTTCTTGTTTAGTTAGCGCTTATTACATGTTAAGGTATAATATAAGTAATTTTTTATACCTATCCAGTGCATATTTAGAAAAAATATTCACGAAATTAAAGATTTTCTTAGAAAATTGAACTATCTTCGTATGATTACAAGTACTCATTGTTTGAAATACATGGAAGAGTATAAAATTGTTTGTTATAGTAATCTTGTGAATTATTTTTTACCATTTTACTTGAAAAAGAAGTACAAGGAGGATCATAAATTATCCGAATAGGTTAATAATGTCTGGAGTGCAACACATTTGTGACAAAAGATGCAAGTTTTGGATTGTCTAGATTTTAGTTCAAACATGACAATTGTACAAGTTTTTTTGCAGACATGTTCCGAATTCATTATATTGTTGAGAAAATTGGGTCTGAAGTCTATATGAGGCCAAACTTTATCAAAATAAAAACTTTTTGACCCATGTATGAAAAAATCACTAGTAATTTTGTGTAAAAAGTCATATTTTCACCAGATTTATGAAAGAAAAACCAGGTTTCTTGCTTAGAATTTCGTATTGATTCACAAATTACAATCTGGATTGAAAAAATATTATTTTTCGTATCATTATGTGAGGGTACACTACTTTGTAAATGTATTCTCATGTTTTTCTGTTGATTTTCTTCAATTAAATAATCTGAAACTTTTTAATGTCCAAATATTTTTCAATGCTGTTTTAGATTATTAAAATTTGATATATGTACAATATTAGAACATATAGACCAAAATGATCAATTGAAATTTAAAAATTGGAAAAAAATAATTTTTTGGTGCCATTTTATTTGAATTCACCCATGTTCTTGTTTCTAGCTCGAAAATCAAAAATCGGAGAATGTCATACAACCCTTTATTCATTTTCACATATTTGTGAGCCCCATTCAAACCCCGATTCCCAGAGATTGAAAGGGAATTCATTTTCTCCCGTTGCAAGGGTAGCCCCAATATTGACATCTCGTCAATCCTGATGAGCGTTTGTCCACTTTCTGAGGATGAATGGCCCAAAACATGTGTGTATTATAAAATAGTTGTATGTAAATTACATCCTGCAAACAATATTTTAATAACTTACTGTCAATCTTTGAGAAAAATCAGTTCTTCCGGTCAGTTTGTGCGTTAGAGGATAGGTTGTGAGTAAGAGGATAGGTTGTGATTTAGAAGACAGAATGCATTCATCGCATTCAATACCATTTGTCATTGTTTATATACGAATTAAGCCAAACCGAAATACTCTCATTACTAGACTAGTCTTGTCCAAAGATTAAACCCTTATTTCGCTTAAGAATCACTGTGTCATTTTTATTTGACAGAGTACGAGTTCATTGTAATATGATATAGAAAAACCCTTTTTACACACCAGTTATATGTATCATATTACATTATCTCATCTAAATGAATGTGAGGTTCTTATGCATAATAGATTTATAACAATGTTTGATACATTCACTATCCTTTGTGTTTCTTTCTGTCTGTCTGTACTCTGTGCGTCTTCATGTGAACTTTTAAACTATTGAAAGTAAATACTGTGCAATATTCCAACCACTTTTGTATGCCCTTAAGTAGAATCTAGCCTCTTTAAAATATAATGCGTAAGAAGTGGAAAAACCGGAGACAATAAAGACGTGTCAAAAATACAGGTCTGTAAATTTTGTTTATCCATAGATCTTCTTGTTTATTGATTCAATATGTTTAATATTAAGTCATCAATCATATAGGCCTACAAGTTGCTGATTAACAGTAATCTCTTCTTTTGTGTCAATACTTTACAATCCCTTTCTAATAAGTACGTTATACCATGCCTTGTATGAGAAAGGGTTAAAGAATCGCATTTACACATCATGTAAAAGCAACGGAACAAGAGAAAGTCGATTTCCTTCATAAAGATTTCTTCAAAAATCCTATCCCATACAAGATATTTATTTTATAACTCCCTTGTAAAATAGTTTCGGAAAACATCGAGAGAAAGAAGAAATTGATGATTATCAGCCCTTCCCCCAATATTTACGCCCTCAAACATATACTTCTCACATCTGTAACTCTTTATAAATAAAGCAGTCCAAAATTTTGAAAACACTTTTGAAAACACCCATTACCAAATTGGCTAAATATTTGACTTTTCCGAAGCAAAAGATGTAGCAGACAAGAATATCATGTGTATGAAATTTTAAAAAGAGAACGCACAAACGCCCTCTTAACTTAAATGTTCATTTTAAATTATCACATGCAGATGGGCAGACAAGCAGACAATGTTAAATTGTTTAAATGTTTAAATGTTAAACTGATGTATCAATTTACTGGGCGTAAAAATACGTTATGCCATTTCACTCACCCTTTGATAATAGATATATCACATAGAGTATTTCGGTTTGGCTTAATTCGCATATAAACAATGAAAATGGTATTGAATGCGATGAATGCATTCTGTCTTCTAAATCACAACCTATCCTCTTACTCACAACCTATCCTCTAACGCACAAACTGACCGGAAGTACTGATTTTCTTCAAAGATCGACAGTAAGTTATTAAAATATTGTTTGCGCGATATAATTTACATACAACTATTTTATAATACATACAGGTTTTGGGCCATTCATCCACAGAAAGTGGACAAACGCTCATCAGGATTGACGAGATGTCAATATTGGGGCTACCCTTGCAACGGGAGAAAATGAATTCCCTTTCAATCTCTGGGAATCGGGGTTTGGATGGGGCTCACAAATATGTGAAAATGATTAAAGGGTTGTATGACATTCTCCGATTTTTGATTTTCGAGCTAGAAACAAGAACATTTCGCCCGCCGATTTGTCGGCTCCTCTAACTGCCAACCGGATATCCTCTAAACTTTTTTTCATACACAACAAAATGTTGTGATTTAGTAGATAAGCGGCCGTGATGGTAGAACATTTATGTATGATAATACCAATGCATTTTTTTACCTTTTATCAATGACTTAAAAAATAATTATATAAAAAATATCCTGAATTATCATTCCAGTTATATTCAAAAACACTTAACTTTAGACTTTTTGTTTTTTAATGTAAATAATATCAATAATAATATAATGGCACATGAAACTTGAACACATATTTTATTTCTGATATGCATGTACTTGTATCTTTTACAATATTATGTAATTGTGTTTTTTTTTTTTTTTTATATTTCAAATACAGTAAGTAGTTGCATTACAAAGCAAAACTCAAATTGATACATACTTGATTTTACAGAAAATTCCAGAAACAAAGATAACACACCCACTTAGAGAAGAACATGTATAAATTAGTGACTGAATGAGAAGCATGACATCGGACAAGATTTTTCAATTTTCATTTCTTTGAGACAACCATCCATAAATTTCCACTAAATTTTTGAAAGACATTTAGAGCCAAACAATTTTAAGCAATCAAATCAGTGAAACCATTAACCCTTATCATTGTGTCTCAGTGATCCTGGCTTTAGTTCTAACAAAAGTTAAAATTTTAATTTAATCTAATCGAACACCAATGCAGGCAAGGGAGATTCATTGAATGAATTGTGGATTCTTGTAGTTTTATTATTGTATACATTGGCTGCTTTCTTAGAAACTTGAAAACAACTTATTGTCTATACAAAGGCAGAAAAGGAATTCTTGATTTTAGAAATATAAGAATCCTATTACAATTTTGACCAGTAATAAGCCAATCACTGTGCCTTCAACAGCTTTCAAACAATAGTGTAGGCCAGACAATGTCATTTGCATTACATTAGAGCATTAGGATGCTGCACTAGCTTGAATTCTAACATTCAATGGACTTTGCTTTTTTCTTCCTAAAGTAAGACAAGGGTTCATTTCAAGGGTTGATTTCATCACAATGTTTGGAGGAAGGGACAGTGCACAAAAACAGCATGTGGGGGTGATTGGTAGCCGTTAATCCCCCATCAAAATACCAGCTAACCTTTCAGCCAGAAACCTCTGCCGTTCAAAACACATCAACTAAATGCTTTTTTAATTCCTGCCCAAACCCATGCTCAGTCTGTCAATCAGTACCATGCCGCTGGCTAATTCATAAACTAAGTACCAAACTGACAGAAAGTTACCAGAATTAATGGTCAGTATTTAGCAAAGCATTATCTTACCCTTTTGTTTTGAAGAATCTTTGTCATCATTTCAGGAATGATTAACTATCGTAATCCTTTTGTTATTTGCTTGCTAAGCCTTAGAAATCAGATGAATTGAAACAGTATTAATGTATTGTTACTGCCATCAAATTCATTTGACATTTTCAGAAATTTGGCATACATATTTTACATCATAACCAATTGAACTTCGGCATGCAATATAAACATTTTTTCTGGAAATTTGTAATTGAAGATTGATGAATACCCAGAGAATTATATACCAGTATATATTTTAAGGTTTTTCAAATCATACACTCACTTTTCTTCTCAAAAACTCAAGTTTACTGCCATGGAACCAGCATGCCTATTGAATCACTTCCTGTACCAATTTGTATCAGTGAAAGAATTAAATGACTTACCTCCACCCCCCCCCCCACCTCGTACTGATATTTATCTGTCTCTTGCTAACAACATCTACTTTGCTACATTATCATGCAAATATACGACAAACTGTTTCGGAAAACGGTCCTAAAATCCATGGAATTATAATTCCATGGATTTAAGGACCATTTTTCAAAACAAGGATTTTGTTTCCCCACATTTCCTGTAGGAATCTGTATCAGTGAAAGAACTCATTACTGCCGATGTTTATCTGTCTAGTGCTAACGATATACAAACACCCAGTAAATCACGGATACCAGGGTTTCTACAGGTAGCAGATAAATGGCCGATAATCAACAGATATTTTGGCTGATAATCAACAGATAAATATCATCAAATTTCAAAACAAAGGCTGGGTTTTCCACACCTTCTGTGTTTTCTTAATTCTGCTAAAAAAAGAAAGGAAAGTAATAACATGAAAGGTATATATTCTAGAGAACCAAACAAATTTTGTACAAACTAGATCATTTGAAATTGTCATCACCATATTGATCAACACCAGAAGTATGTTGAATGATCAAACAAAATAAATTTTGAGTGGTTATTATAAGCCTTAACTATTCATTGTATTGAAATATAGTAATATTTGTGCTGGATTTGAACATTTCATGTCTGTTCAGTATGAGTACAGGAGCTATTGAAGATCTCACTTTATAAAAAATTATAAAAGAAAAGATGAAATACACCCACCCCTTTTTCCACACACTCACAAAGAAGAAATCTGTTTGTACATTCAAACACTAGAAGCAGTCTACAACAAATTAGTATTTTCTTCTCTTTTTTCAAACATCAACAAGAAACATTGAGGGTCAGAAAAAAACCTCCTGTAACCAAAGAGAGAGGCCATGGTGGTCTCCATACAGCCATTATGTTGATGGCAATAAACAATGGAGACTGAATGCTATCAGATAGAACATGAGTAAACCCCACATCTCATTTCCATGAAATATCCATCTATTTCAGCCCCACAATCTGCCAGCAGTGACAGCGGGACTTCTTTGATATGCTATACAACCACTTTCATAATCAGAACCCCAGAGTTTGTCATAACTTTCACTGACATTACCAGATTGTGAAAATTTATACTTGTCCAAATTCAAAATTATTGCAATTTCAACTGAATGAAATTTTACACTTTTACAAGCATTTTTTTCATTTTCCATGATGTTTTCCAAAGCTAAATTATCTCTTGGGTTATCAACAAGCCTCAATATGTGAGAATGGATTACAATTAACCCATTACCACACAGTGACTCCTTTTGACTCCTCACAAGATAATGGCTGTGGAAAACATCTTGGAAAATGAAGAAATTGCTTGTGACAAGCAATTTCTTCATTTCCCACAATGTTTTCCATCCAAAAAGTCCTAAAAATTAGCAATTCCATTCATTTGAAATTGTCGTCTGCAGGATCTTTCAATTTGGACTGCCCTAAAATTTTGTCGTTTGGTAATGGGTTAAGTGTGTAACTATCATGATTTCATATGCACTTTAGTTTTGCAACAATCCCTTGATATAGTACCTTCCTTTCTAATCTATGTCCAAAAAGTTTATCTTCTGTTGCATCTTTTTCAATATTGATCATAATATATATTTTCACCCATTTCTGACCTAGCTCTACCAACAAAGGCAGCAGGACTTCTATGAATGACCACCCCGCCACAAAAGAAGCAGAGACTTCAGATAAGTCTCTGTGCTTCAAATGTACCTCTGATATACTTATAAAGTACTTCAAGCCATGAAGGTCTGCTTCACCCGAAGTCCCAGAGGCTTCAATTAGGCTTCCAAAATATACTTCTGTTTAAGCTCAGGGACTTCAAGTGAGCTGCTCTATCACAATGGGAACTTCTTCAGAAGTACCAAGTACTTTAACTGTACTTCAGAAACTTAAATTATTGTATATGGGACTTCTTAAGAAGTACCAAGTACTTTAAATGTAATTCATAAACTTAAATTATTATATATGGGACTTTTTAAGAAGTACCAAGTACTTTAAATGTACTTCAGAAACTTAAATTATTATATATGGGACTTCTTAAGAAGTAGATCTACCAAGTACTTTAAATGTACTTCAGAAACTTATCTTACTGTAGTTGGGACTTCTTTAGAAGTACCAAGTACTTTAACTGTACCTAAGAATACTCCCAGTCTAATTTCAGTCCAGTTCCAGTCTATATATGAGGTCACTTCCTCTTTAGAAAATTGGAGGGAATTTTACTTGTCTGTTATTTTTTGAAAGAAAATGTTTATTAGTAGAATTTCCAACTTCACACTTATGGATTATTATTATATTAAGGGACTCACTTAATGGAAAGACCAAGTAGAGATCTAAGGCAACTTTGGTGAGTGTTCTTCTGACTAAATTTTACAAATTTTAAAAGTTCTATTTTTTACCATTCCCCACCCACATATTGCAATCATTTGTTGTACATCATATGTTGAAGCATCTTTGAAGCACCACCTTGAGCACTGATGAAAAATATGCTTTGAATGTACTTCAGTAGTACTTCCTGTGAAGCTTCTATGATATGCTTCAAATGTACTTCAGGGTGTGTACTTTAGTGGTACTTCTGCCTAATTAGCATATTTCAGACGCGCTTCAAAAGAAGTATGGGACTTTAGTTGTACTTCGGAGTACATTTGAAGCATAATTAGCATATTTCAGACGCGCTTCAATAGAACTTTAGCTGTATATTTAAATATGTACATTTCTGATAAAAAGCTAAAGTACAGAAGAAGTATGTGCTTCTATTGTACCTCACTTATACTCCAACAGAGGACTTCATTTGTACTTTTAATATACTTTAAAGATACTGAATTTGTGGCTGGGCATGCAGTCACTTTCATTATCAGACCCTGTAGTTTATTTGTCTTTTGACTTATTAATCCATTTTCCAGATGAGTCTATCATTTCAATTTTGTCCTGTTGTTGCTGGCAACAGCAGCATTATAATATGATACCAACTGTTTATTATAGTCAGGACAAAATTCTTAAAAAGTCGCTTAGTTTTTAAGGTATAGGCATTTTGTGAAGAAAAGGGTTTGAGATCGTTTCTAGGGGTATTTGGGTATGCTGAGTCCGAAAATCAATGTTGCCAAGCTGAAAAATGGCTCCTTCATCATCTAATTTGCATATTTTCAAAATGGCCGCCAAAACCTCAAATATGCAATAATAATGTTGTTATTTGTCATTTTTTCGGCATCTCTTGTCTGAATATCGCAAATTTCTTGTTAACAGACTAAAACTAAATGATTTAATATGTGATTGAGACAAAATAGATTCGTTTTTGAAAACTACCGTATAAATGGCAATAAACCCCATTGAAACAATAACATTAATCTACATTTCATTTTCCTGTGTGAAATGCAGTAAAATTGTTCATAGTACTTTTTTATTATTATATATTATGCATTAAAGGTAAAGTTTCGGATGCAGATATGATAAAGAACACACATTTTAGCACAGCTGTCCTTTGACCATATATTAATACTTTTAACGTAGATCTACCTCAAACACGCCAATTCAAAAACCATGTAAATAATTGTTCGCATAATTTTGCCGAAATAATGATACATCCTAGCCTCTATATTGAAATCATAATTTGGTTAAACTTGTTGCCAAAATATCCACAATAAATTCTTAGAAATATAAATCAATGTATAAAACTTTTTGGAAAAAAGATTACCGTATTCATTCTAATAAGGGATAGTGAAGTGTGCGAAATTCCATTTTGTGGGAAATTCCATTTGTTGCACTTTCATATACACTCATGATTCCAAACTGTTGAAAATATAGTTACTAAAAATTGTTTTAATTTACATTTTGATATCCTTAGAAATTAAATTGTGTATGATTATTTGAAATTGAATACATATTAAACAGGTAACCAACTTAGGCACTGGACAATATTAAAAAGTACAATCATCTTAGATTTCCAAATTTTGCTAGATTGCGTGGCAAACCTATTTCACTATAGTATGTTGAACTTAAATTTTTCAGAAGAAAAATTGTTTGTTCATTTTGACACTATTTCAAAGAGGCTACTTATTGATCTACCTATGATATAGATAATATCCCGGTACTAGAAACTGGATATAGTGACTGATATACTATATAATACAGATTTTCTAGTCAACAAATACACGTTACATAAACTTTAATGATTGAATGGGGTTAAATTGTCAGTAACATCACAGTGACTGATGCATATATTCATCACACATACATGTAGATTATATGTAGGCGATTCATCCTTTGGTTACAGACTTTTTGTAATACATCAAAAAGCATTTTGACACACATGGGTTCGAACCCACAAGCCCTGGATAGATAGTCTCTGTTGTTATTTATTGAACTATTGCAGCTTTATCCGAAACTGTTATAACTATTTCATCTATTTAATGATAATGCATAAAGTATTGACAGTTTCATCTAGAGCTCCTATCATTGGTTATGCACATACATTTGTATAAAAATCCCTTTTAGCTGTGCTCATGACAAGGGCCATATCATTTGTCATGAATTGTCATAAATATAAAATATGGCTTTCTTGCTGTATACCCGCATGCGTTCAAAGTTCACACAAGTTTAAAACGAAGGTTCAAATATGGACGCTACACCAGGACATAAATAAGAATAGCCTAGACAGAGGCATTGGCGTCTTCAATGCTCAACATTTCTTCACACAAGGCAACCGCACCTAAGAGGCAAGTAAGAAGGAAATGATTATGATAAGATCATGAAAAATCGCATCAAATTCATTCGATTCTTCTCGTATATGAAGTTTGTATCTAACTTTACCTGCCACATTGTTAGTTTATCATTAACCCTTTCCCAAATGGCGAAATTTTAGGGTGATCCACTTCAACAAGAGGCCCAGGAGGGCCTGAATCGCTCCACTGGTTAAAGTGGAAGAATTATCCCACGATTTCTTGTAAGCCTTACACAGGGGCAGCCAAATCTTGATATTTGTGAATAAATTTTGAAAAGAGACTCAAAGAACATTCTTGCAAAGTCTGGTTACAATTGGCCTTATGGTTGATTTTTAAAGAATTTTCTTATGATTTCTGTAAGTCTGATAAGCCCCTTTCTCCCTGCCACAGCCACATTTTTTTGACAAATATAAAAATTTGTGAACAAATTTTAAAAAGAACGACTAAAGGCTCATTCCTGCAAAGTTTGGTTCAATTGGGCACACTGGTTGATTTTTTAAGAATTTTCTTATGATTTCTTTAAGTCTGATAAGCCCCTTCCTCCCTGCCATGGCCACATTTTTTGACAAATGTAAACAAGCTGAAAATTACACCAAGGCAAGATCTTATAGTCACCAACATTTTGTGAAAGTTTTGTTTAGATTTGTCAATATTTGTAGTTGCTAGAGTGAAATCAAAGTCAAAATAGAGTTGAAAATGGCAATTTTGTCAAATTCAAGGGCACATAACTCATGATATATAATTCCGATCAAGCTAAAAATTATACCCAGGCAGGATATTATGCTTATATATATTCTGTCCAAGTTTTGTCTTGATTAGTTGATATTTGTAGATTTTAGAGTAAAAATAAAGTCAAAACCAGCTATTTTTGACATTCAAGGGCAGATAACTCAGGTTATTCTGGTTCGATCAAAATTCTTTGAAGGAATCTGAGAAAGGGTCACCCAAGGATCATTCCTGTGAAGTTTGGTTGAAATACATCCAGTAGTTTCTGAGGAGAAGATTTTTAAAGAAAAAGTTAACGGACGGACGGACGGACGCACGGACGGACGGACGCACGCACGCACGACGGACACAACGCCATGACAATAGCTCGCTGGCCTTCGGCCAGTGGAGCTAAAAACTGCCACAAATGACAAATGGTTGTTATAAAGGATAGGATTTGTGTAAAATATGCCGCAGAAAATATTGAGACAAAAGAAGAAACTGCTGGTTATCAGCAGTTTCTTCTTTTGTCTCAATATTTTCCCAAACCTTTTCTATTAGGGACGTCAAAACCAGGTCTTGTTTGGGAAAGGGTTAAATTTATAGGAAACTAAGCATTGATGAAAATAAATCTTGGTACCAACGACATAATCATTTTTCTGCCCAGAAAATATGATGTTCATACCACTTAGTAAACACTAATTGTCCCCATGTTGTTCTGATGCCTGAAATATCTAGCATGGACACTTTAAGCAGACAGGGAAATGTCTAATCACCAGCGAGAACATACATTGTGCACAGGATTGTAATGCGCTTTCACCAAACGTATGATTATAAGAAGATAGCAATTTTGTATTTGAAAATTGGACACATTCACATTCTTTGGCATGTAACTCATTTTAAAAACGGTATATAGGATGTGTTATCGGTTTTATTGGAATAAATACGGTGCTTAGCTCTTATAGCATTTTCTGTTATCAAATCAATTCTGGTATAAATGAATTCAGATGATATTTTTTCCCGGAGCTCATTCCGATCTAGCCATAAGTACCAAAGATATGTTAAAATATTTTAGCTTAGCATCATTTTGATAATGAACCAAATTATTTTATAAAGGCTAAATCTAAAATGTCTAAAAAATGTCTAAAAGTTATTTTTAAATCAAAATGTATACGTAAACGTCTAAATTGGTATTGTTGATAAAAGTTATGTGTTTTAACGGCGCTTTTTTTCAAAAACAAAAAATAATAACAAAAAAATGATAAATACATTCAATGTGAAAGTGATATTCTGCATGTTTAAAAATGTTTTATTGTAAGTAATACGGTAAAAGATTATTAAAAATTGTGTCAACGTGGTTCTATTTACTTTTGAAATTATTTTCTCATTAGTTTAAAACAATTTATGGCAAAACATATCAACAATTTGGTTAAGATTATGCCAAAAAGTTGAAACTTGAAAGTGATATTCTGTATGTTTAATAGGGGTTTATAGCCAGTAATACGGTAAAAAATTATTAAAAATAGTGTCAGCGTGATTCTTTTTACTTTTGAAATTAATTACTCATTAGTTTTAAACAATTAATAGCAAACTATCTTAACAATTTGGTTAACGTTATGCCAAAAACTTTGATACTATATAGCGGATTTTATGTTTTTGGCGGCCATTTTGAAAATATGCAAATTAGATTGCGAAAAGAGCCATTTTTGTTTCACATTCACATGGTAAACCATTTAGTTTTAGTCTGTTAACATGAAATTTGCGATATTTAGAACAAAACATGACGAAAAAAGATAAATAACATCATAATTATTGCATAATTGAGGTTTTGACGGCCATTTTGAAAATATGCAAATTAGATGATGAAGAAGCCATTTTTCAGCTTGGCAACATTGTTTTTCGGATTCAGCATACCAAAATACCCTTAGAACCGATCTCAAACCCTTTTCTTCACAAAATGCCTTTAGGTGATAACTTTTCTAAATTCGTGCCCTGACTATTATGACATTGAATTGAGAACCAATCATATAAACAACAAACTATGCCCATACTTTGACATGTCTACGAAGCAGTGTTGGTCGCTGTTGGTCTCCATTTCCAGGAAGAATTA
Source organism: Fragum sueziense (assembly GCA_963680895.1). NCBI lineage: Eukaryota > Metazoa > Mollusca > Bivalvia > Cardiida > Cardiidae > Fragum > Fragum sueziense. The sequence continues at coordinate 5,082,016 of OY804596.1, forward strand.
CCAGATAACATCAATGGAACTACAGACCAGCATGGGACATTTGCATTTTTTAAACATAAACCCTTTCCCAATTGACATAATCAAACAACATAACCAAAATTCCAAGAACATACAAAAAGAAGACATCATCTTGAAATTTTGATCAAGTACGGTTGAGAAACATAGAGGGAGAAAGTGGAAGAAGTAAAAGTTTACTGTCAACATTTTCTTTTTTCTTCAGCTTTTTCCAAAGTTTTTATCCTCTTGTAAAACCATAGATTGAGAAAAATTGTAAAATATTATTTCAGATCCGAACCCTTTCTTGTGGATACTTTTTGGAATTGACTCAAAGACAAGATTCAAATAAGAACCCAACAACATACTAGGTTTAATTACCCCTTTCCCAAACGGCAAAATTTTAGGTTGATCCACTTCAAAAACTGTAAAAAATGACACAATCCATGTTATTAAAGATAAGATTTCTGTAAAATATGGCACAGAAAATATTGAGACAAAAGGAGAAACTGCTGGTTATTGACTGCTGGTTCTTTTGTTTCAATATTTTCCCAAGCGTTTTCTATTAGGGACGTCAAAACAAGGTCTTGTTTGGGATAGGGTTAACAATTTATGTGATTCTCAGAAAAGCCAAAACCCCATTTACATTTTTTCACCATTATACGACTCTAGTCATGGACCCTCATATTGTTACGTCCTAGTATGTCCACAGATTCCACATGATATATTGGCCAACATCTCACACATCCTGAATGATCTTCGACAACATGGGATCAGGATTTAATCAAGCGTCGCTAACCGAGAGTGTGAGACCTTCACACTCGTGTGAAATAGTGGTCTGCTAGAAGACAGTAACCATTGCTCACTTTAAAGTTTCCATGACATACAGTCATTGTTACTATAGTATTCATGATTGAATAGTAGAAACATGTCATTTTGGAAGTCTAGTGATATTATTTCTCTAACAGACAAACAATTCTCAACAGATTAAGAAATTTCAATTATTTTTCTGATGAATCAAGGTAGCAAAATATATCTGTGGATGACTTGCTAATTTGTTATTTCTGCTGCTGTTGCTAGAAAAAATGTTTTTTTTAAGATTTTGCCAAAAATGATTCTTCAAGAAAATCCATTGAAGATGATTAAATTCCCTCATCAAGATGGAGAAAGGCACTAATGATTAATCCTGTGGTGTTAGATAAAGTGATTTAGTTTGAAACAAGCGGTATCCTGGTAATTCTGGGATAATTCTGGTAATTGTGAGTTTAATTGTTCCATCTGGTTGGACATCCATGTCACACTCAAGTCATGTGATTTATTTTAACCCTTTACCAAACGAAACAAGAGCTTCGCAGAGCGGCGCATATACGCCCGAGAGGGGTTTGTCAGTAAAATTGGCCATTTTTTTCAATTCAAGGGCAGATAATTCAAACATGAAAAGTTATCAAAGTTTTGTTTGCACAACAAGACACCATAGAGATTCATTGTGGCTAGTTTGATTAAATTTTGGTTGAAGCTGTAGGAGTTGCACACAGGAGAAAATGGGCATTTTTGAGAAAATGGGCATTTTTTTCTTAAATTCAAGGGCAGATAATTCAAGAACGAAAACAGTTATCTAAATTCCGTAAGCAGTGTGCACAACTAGACACCATGGACATTCATTGTGGCAAGTTTGATCAAATTCTGATAAAAACTGTGGGAGAAGTTGCGCACACAAGAAAACGGGCATTTTTTAAATTCAAGGGCAGATAATTCAAGAACGAAAAGAGTTAATTGAATTCCGTAAGTGGCATGCACAACTAGACACCATGGAGATTCATTGTGGCAAGTTTGATCAAATTCCGATCAAAACTGTAGGAGGAGTTGCGCACACAAGAAATTGCTAACGGACGGACGGACAGACGGACAGACGGACGGACAGACGGACAGACAGACGAGCAGGGCCATAACATAATACGACCCTTCGGGCGTATAAAAAATGGGGGGTAGTCCAATTTGAAAGAAGTTGCAGACGACATTTCAATGTGATGAAATTTCAAAATTGTATAGCTTTTTGTGTAGAAAACATTGTGGGAAATGAACAAATTGCTTGTCACAAGCAATTTCTTCATTTTCCACAATGTTTTCCAAAGCCATTAAATTGTGGGGAGTCAAAAGGAGTCACTGTGTGGTAATGGGTTAAGCTGTTCCAGTAATAATCCCTTGTAAAGACAGCTTTTGAAAGCATCAGAGAAATGAAGAAATTGTCCAACACCAGCATTTTGTCAATTACTCTCATATTTTTCTATGTCATGACTATGATCTATATTGTCAGTGCAATTCTAAAACATCGTAACTACTGCTAGAATAACTCTGACGATATGTTGATAACAATGTCTGCCGAGTCTATGAAATTGAACCTGATCAATTTTGTGTATTTGAAGGGTTCTAACAAGGTTTTTCTTGGTAATTTTGAGTTTAATTGTTCCATGTGACTGAACAACAATGTCACACTCAGCTCATGTGATATCATCCCCTTTAGTGTTCAACCTAGTTTTTGAACCAATGAAATTGCAGTATTTTCAAATATAACGGCGCTCTATTTCGCGTAGACACCACTGCCGGCCAGTTTACGTGACCTATATATATAGCCACGCCCCGTCTCCTGTGATTTTTAGCCCCGCCCATCTGTCGATACATGACAGATCCTTCGCAAGTTTTATGTTTTAACCCTTTCCAAACAATCAATTTCTATAGGGATCCAATTTCTAAGCTTCTAAATAACAAAATATTATGTTGATAAAAAATTGAGTTTCTCTTTAAAACAGCACAGAAAATATTTTGGCAAATGGTCTTGGTGAGCCAATTTCGATGAGTACCCACAACATAGACATATCATGGATTTGGTAAACAATAAATGAAATAATGTAAATCAACATTATTTTTCTTTTGTCTCAATGTTTTCCCAAGCCTTTCGTTTAGGGGCTTTAAAACTAGGTCTTGTTTGGGAAAAGGTTAAAGAAGGATTTATGCGTCGTCTGTAACAATGGCTAAAAGTAGAGTTTGTTCTCGATTACTAGTCAAAAAGACAAATGGTAAAACTTTGATTTTTACCTTCTTCGTGAATAGGTTACAACAGTTGCTGCGTCGATATTTCCTCTAACAATTGGGTTGACGTGATTAAATCTGAATCGTCTATTTCGTCAAAAAAAAAAAAACCCGTCCAAATTGAAACTTGCATCCATGTGGACGCACTTCACGGGTCTTTACACAATTTTTGGCGGGGAATTACTCCCGCTGTTGTTTTAGTGTTATGAGCCAATAATGAAGCGAGGTCAATGAAGAATATTGACGTCCAAAACATCGTATATGGTTAAAATCAAGCTGTGAATACGCTATCTAGGTCTCTATCGGATGGAATTATTTTGGCGGGAATTGCTTACATTGTTGTTTCAGTGTCACGAGCCTATGATATTGTGCTATTAATTTCTTGTTTCTTTTTTTGGAAAAATGATGTAATTCCAGTCTGATGCAATCAATTATAGCTCTGGTTGGAGGCGTGGTTTGAAAAAGGATTGTTTAATTGTATGCTTTGATTGGTTGTCGAACACTAAGTCAGATAGAGTCTGTATAGTAGATTCTACACGAAATAAACGCCCAAAGGCTGCGCCTTTGAGCGTTTATTTCGCGTAGAATCTACTATACAGCCTCTATCTAATACGTAATTACTGGTACTTCATGTGACATACACCGACACACTTCTTTTTATATTTTCTGAAAATGAAATGCTGATTAATACAAGGTAATGTTCAAACAGTTCTTTGCCTCTATGTTGATAAAGTCTTGTATTTTATCAATATCTTAATTTTAGACAGTGTTATTTATTTGATCAACACTAGAAGTTTCAACACACCCTTGCTTTTATTATTTCATTATATTTTTTTTTTTCAAACGTAAAAGCATCACAAAATCTTTTCGACGAAAAGCAAGTGTATAATTATATAACATTTTTTTCTCCACCTTTTTCACATAGATCTACATGTTCTCTCCCTCAAGATATCTATAATTCTAGAATTGCAGGTTCTTTCATAGACGGCATGATTAAGTAATCAAATTCATCTCTGTCTGGTTTAAATCCATTTTAATTCTCCTAGACATATTATATGGGAACAACCTGTTATTTTCTCATCTACAATTATTTTTCTTCCAATGCTTTTTGAAATCTGTTTAATGTTTCAGTTTCAATCAGAGGAATTTTTTCTCTTTTTACGTTCACATTCAAAAAGATGGTTATCAAAGTTTGAGTGCAGGATAAAACAGTCATGATCCTATTTTTCCTCTCTCTTTTTCTTTCATATTCAAGGGTCAGAAGGTCGGTAATACATGCACATCAAAATCTTTTATTGCACATGTGAAAGAAGTTAAAAGTGAATATTAACAAATGCAAGAATTGCCCAAAGTGTATAATAATAGGTATCTTGTCTGCATTATTGTCCTTATTTCATTCTTCACACCACCTTGTGGCTAGTAGAAATCTCATTGTATATGCACATATGACTTTATAATTATAATCATGCGATTAAATTCAAAAGCTATCAAGAAATTTTAGCCTTTATAAATGCGCAATAACTGTACAGTAACATAAATTCAAGAAAACCAAGATATATCTCGGCTGGTATTCTTTGGGCCACCAGTACGATGTCTGTAGTATATGTTATCATGATATAGTTTAATCATACAGATATGGTGTAGATAATGTCAATAAAACATTCAGTGCACATGCATCACGCAGACAAACCTACAGACATGGCTTATCATCATCATCTTTCAACTGCTGAGATACCAACAAAATTCATTGCAAAACTCCATGATTCAGTAAATACTTCAAACAGACTTGTTTGAAATTGATAAAGTGTTTTTTATAACTCATCGGTTATAAAAGTAGAGTTGTATACAAACACTATACCGCCTGTTGTTGAAAATGACCAAACACAAACACTTTCTTTTTCGAGAATAAATGAGTTAGGACATTAATTCACCCGTACAGCTAACGATAAATGGTTTGATAAATGTTAAAATTGTGTATTTGCTTTTTAGTGTTTGTATACAAGTCTGCACTTATAGCCGATAGACTATACTTATTATTTCAATACATTGTTTTTTTTAGTATTTTCCAAAACAAAGACTGATATAAAGCAGCTAAGAAAGCTTTTGAAAACCTCGAAGGAAAAGAAGAAAATGCTGATGATCAGCATTTCCTTCTTTTCCTTCAAGGTTTTCTATGACGTAACATTCAAATTTCTAAATTTGTAACATTAATTCCATCTTCAGCAATGTCTGAATTTGGACAGGTCTAAGCTTTGGTGATCTAGAAAATTAAGATTTTACTATAGAAAGGATACCAAGTAGATAATAAATGTTGATAGACCATGCATCATGCAGACTAACTTACAGACATGGCTTATCTTCATCATCTTTCAACCAGTTAGATACCACAGCGAAATTCATGGCAAACTGCTGATTTGTCTGCATTGTATCAAATACTAACACTTGAAAGGCTGCTTAACAGAGAATCATTTTGTTTTTTGTTTGTGTTTTTACTAAGTCTTACTATTACAGCTAGAACAGCTATGTTTCTTACCGAATGAAATCCTTTAATCAGATTTTAATTCAGTAGAATGTACTTTCAATGTTCTGAACACATATTTGATGAAAATGTAATGATTCCAAGAATGCTCAATTTTGTTTTTCGGTATGCCCGTTTGTCTCGGCAAAATTCACGGACTATTCCCAACACTCTTTCAGGGGATGTCTATACCGTCATCAGACAGCACCATTAAATGTTTTTTCAATTTATTGCATAAAATTTGTGTTTTCAGTCTGTTATTGGCATTGTTTAACGAGAAGAAACCGGGCGGATATCCAGAGAAATCGTGCATTAATCGGCAGATTCACGTGCGATATCGGACCGGTTTTGCTCTCAAATATCCGCGATTCGACCCTTCAAAATAAACAATTGTCTCGTTTCCCGCAAAATTGTCAACGTCTTACGTTAAATAAGGGACGTTCGCCTTTTGGCGCCAAATTATGACGTAACGTTGTTTTACCGACGTCACGCATAACAAAAAAATCTCGGAAGATTTATCAGAACAAAACAACAATGGCAGACATTTTCTTATCTCACCTCGGTTCATTTTTCGCACATATCAAGGGGTTTGGGGTAAGTAATCATGGGAATTTTATGCTTTTTATGCAATAATAGCGTCAATTCACGTATTTTTCGGTCGTTAACATTCGCAGAGGCCCGCGAAATACGAAAACGACCCTCCTGCTTCGCAGTCGGGCGTTAACGTATTTCTTGGGCCTCTGCGAATGTTAACGACCTCAAAAACATGAATTAACCCTATATTAAAAGCTAACTCTCATGCTGTTCGTGTCATATTCATGTTGTGACCAAAGCTTAGGCAGGCAATATAGACTAAGATCATCCTGCACAAATGTGCAGTCTGATCTTAGCCTACACAGCCTGCTATCTTCTCACATTATTTGGCAAAAACTTGAGATAAACTGATTGAAATGTCTCCTTGATTGGCAATTTGTTGTAAACAAAGTTTAAAGTCAGCAGGACACCGGCTAGTTGCCTACAAAATGATATGCATTTACAACAATTTTTCACGAACACATGAAATCATCTCCATTTTCATTTAGACAATATTTGAACAAGAGTGCCATGGTCACAATATACGCCGCCACTTGAAAAACTTGAGACAAAAAAATGACATTGACAAGGATTTATAAATATTCACACAAAAACATGTAAAAAGTTGTGTTCACAAAAAGGGTTTTATAAATATCCAGTCAAAAACCTGGAAGGAATTGCGTTCATGAGGCTGAAATATCATTAAGCCCCAGAGACTGCCCCTGCGAAATGAAGAGGTACTGTTCATGAATTACCCATGAACAATTCATGGGTAATTCATTTCCATTTGACCATGAAAAGTTCTTAACTAGCCCATGAACTGCAAATGAGACAATTCTTGATCAGTTCTTAAAATCTGAGTTCATGAACTGGCCTAGTTGAATTCATGAATTTTTGTCTTTAAACGGTTCATGAGCATTTCTTGAACTTTTTTAAGGAAAATATTTTTTCTTCTTTTCATGGACAGTTCATGAACTTTTCTTCTTATGAACCATTCAAGGATTTTTTCAAACAGAAATCTATTGTCTCATTTGCACTTCACATCTTGAACATGAACAATTCATGAACTCTTATCCATGAAAAATTCTTGATTAGTTCTTTCTTGAGAATCTGTGATAAGACAATGAACTGTTCATGAACTTGTAATGAACTCTAAAACAAGAACTGTTCAGGTGCTTTTCATGAACATGAGTTCATGAACTGTTCATGTCCAAGAAGTGAAGTGCAAATGAGACAAATGGAATTCTGTTAGAAACAATTCTTTAACAGTTCATGAGAATAAAAGTTCACGAACTGTCCCAGAAACGAAATTATTTTCTTTAAAAAAATCATGAAATGTTCATGAACTCTTTAAAGACAAAAAATCATGAACTCAACAAGATCAGTTCATTAACTTCTTTTTATAAACATGTCAAGGTCATATAAAAATACTTACAAAACAATTTGTACAAATATGTTGCTCACAGAACAAAACTAGAAAAGCTTCAAGTAGAACAAGTAGTTTCAGAACTGTGATAAGTAACAGGCCATTAAATATCAATGATTCCTATTTATAGAAGCAAAATGATAATATTCATTTTACAGGATAATTATGTGGGTGGGGAATGGTAAAAATGAACATTTGAATTTGTTATATTTAGTCTAAAGGTAGCAGTATGCAGTTTCTGTTGGAATATTCGAACTGGTAGGGGGCAAATTTAGGAATATTATGAAAAGGTAAGTTTTGACTGGATTTTTGATGGTAAGAACAGACAGGGCTTCCTCAAATCATTACAAATTTCTATTTAGGAACCATTTCAGAATTCGCGCTAAATATGCTAGCTTTGTTTGCTTTAGACTGGTACCCTGTAACACATGCTAAAGTGTAGTGGGTGGGGTATGGTAAATTTGTCGGCTTTTCAGGCTATAATCAAAGGGTAAGAGTACTTTTAAAAATTGTGAAAAAAGTATCAGGAAACCACATATTTTTGAATGCATTATGAGATCCAGCACTGTCTTAGCTTTAGAGACAGCAAGTCTGTAATGGGCTATCATTTCCCGGGTGGCTTCAAGGTAAGTTGGCGTTTGTACGAAAACGGCCAAATTTTCACTAGTTTTCGCGGCCATGTCGGATATCTTTTATTGTCAAATTTTTCATTGCCTTGGTGTTAGCATGTAAATAACTATGCTTTTTATGCAGCTTTGCTACTCATTTTTGCTAACAAAATGTGTTTTTGATTTCAGATTGGTGTTTGAGATAGTTATTTAAGTTTCCAATACATTGGCGTGTTTCCAACAGCGATTCGGCCCCAGAAACCGCAGTCTGCTACCAAAGAACACTTACCAATGTTGCCTTCCTTGGTTCTATCATTTAGTGAGCTCCTTAATCACTTGATAATAACTTACAATATATATGATAATTCTGCTCAAAAACATATTTCTTGAAAAATAGTCAGACAAGCAAAATTCCCTCCATTACTTTCCAAAGCACATGTCATAGACTGGAACATAAATTAGACTGGGAGATCATGAACATTTTAAGAGCATTTCAAGAACTGTAACAATCCTTTATCAATTCATGATTAGTTCATTTTTTTCAAAATTGACACATTAAGAATATTTACAAAACTGGGTCTGATTATTTCTCAGTCCTTAGTCACTTCTGAAATATTATAATGTACCTTTTTTAAGAAATGTAACAATCCATTTTTAATTCAGTTCTTAATCATTTCTTTATCACTTTCCCAAACAAGACCTGGTTTTCACGTCCCTAATATAAAAGACTTGGGAAAACATTGAGGCAAAAGAAGGAAATGCTGGCTATCAGCATTTTCTTTTGTCTCAATATTTTCCATGCTATATTGAACCAAAAGCCTATCTTTTTCAACATCCATTTTGTAGTCTGCAACAGCTTTCAAATTGGACTACAACAAAATTTTGTCATTTGGTAATTGGTTATTCAAACTATGGACATGTTAGTGACATGTTAGTGATTTTAAGAACTGAAATAATCCATTATTAATTCATGATCAATTTATGTTTTTTTTTCAAATTGTACCAGATTCTTTAGGAGTTCTTAATGAGTTCTTCATGCTCAATATGGACATCTTATGAGCTGATTAAGAACTTCACCGGATTCATGAACAGTTCTTTATCAGTTCATTTAAACAATCCGTGATTAATTCATGATCAGTTCATGTTTTTTTCAAACTGCACCAGATTCTTTAGGAGTTCTTAATGAGTTCTTATTGCACAATACGGACATCTTATGAACCAATCAAGAACTTTATTGGATTCATCAACAGTTCTTAATCAGTTCATTCAAACTTGGAAGATTTTATGACTTGTTGTCTTCATTCTTCATTTATCCATGAACTATTCATGAACCTGTTTCAGGGATAGTTCATCTCCAAATGTTCATGAACAGGAATCAGGAACTGTTTAAGGTCAGTTCATGAATAATTCATGTTTGGCATGAAAAGTGCATGATTTCATGAACCTCATTTCGCAGGGGTAAGGTTGAAGGGGGCATAACTCTGGCAAAAATCAATGTACCATAAAATCCTTACTTCATGCACATCTACGAATTAAGGTTATAACATCCACCAAGTTTCATTAGGATCCAGTCAGAATCTTAGAAGAAGTTGTGTTGACAAGGCTGCAATTTCAATCAGCCCCAGAGACTAAGTTTTAAGGGGGCATAACTCTGGAAAAAATCAATGAACCATAAAATTCTTCCTACATGGACATCTACTAATTGAGGTGATAACATTGACCAAGTGTCATTAATATCCAGCCATAAACTTAGGAGGAGTTGCGTTGACAAGGCTGCAATTTCAATCAGCCCCAGAGACTAAATTTTAAGGGGGCATAACTCTAGCAAAAATAAATGAACCATAAAATCCTTCCTTCATGCACATCTACCAATTGAGGTGATAACATTGACCAAGTTTCATTAAGATCTAGCCATAAATTTAGGAGGAGTTGTGTTGACAAGACTGCAATTTCAATAAGCCTCAGAGACTAAGTTTTAAAGGGGCATAACTCTGCAAAAAATCAATGAACCATAAAATCCTTCCTTCATGCACATCTACCAATTGAGGTAATAACATTGACCAAGTTTCATTAAGATCCAGCTAGAAACTTAGGAGGAGTTGCGTTGACAAGGCTGCAACTTCAATAAGCCCCAGAGACTAAGTTTTTAAGGGGCATAACTCAGGCAAAAATCAACGAACCATAAAATCCTTCCTTCATGCACATCTACCAATTGATGTGATAACATTGACCAAGTTTCAAGAAGATCCAGCCAGAAACTTAGGAGGAGTTGCGTTGACAAGAAAAGTGGACAGACATACGGACGGATGGATGGACGGACAGACGGACAGACGCAGAAGATGACGCCAATATACGTCCGCCTCCGGCGGTGTATAATAATAAAAACACTGCCATCTCACATGAAAGATTATCAGATACAACAGATGAGTGCAACAACATTTTTTCTTGTTTCAATCAAATGTCCTTTTCAAAAACAAATTTCATCTTGACATTGGCATCAAGACACAGTTTATATTTTTCTTTCAAATTGTTGGTGTCATGGTATCCTGTATCTTTATTTCCCAGAATTGTGAAATTGTATCATCCTTGAACTTCAAAACAGAAGGAATTTAGCTGACTTCGATTTTCTTCACAATTTATTTTGGCAATTCTACAAAATTCAACAATTTTTTCAAGTCTAATAGTCTGCAAGTGTGACAAGATCTGTATGAATATCTAGAATTTCAATAGGAGGGTTTAGAAAGATAGCAATGTCAGTGATTTATCAGTGAACATTAACTGTAAATTGGAAAATACAAAATTAATAGCCCTGATGCCTTGCCGATACATATGTAAACTGTCAGACACCAACAAATATTAGATTTTTGTCTGCAGCTTTTTTCTCTATATCAAATGAGTTGAGAATGTTTCCTCTCTTGTTTCTTCTTACTTTGCATCTAAAAAATATTTTTTTTCATTTTTTACAAGTCAAGGGCAACACCCACTATGCTTTTCAGTATTTCATAGAACTGCATAGTGAGGCTTTGGCTTGTAGATGGAGAATAAATCAAATTTCAGCAATGCTGTTTGACATTAAGTACATAGCATAAGTATGTAAATAGTTTCTCAAACAGTCAATTTGAAAACAGAAAGTTTATAGACCATGCCCATGTTATACAAAATGTCAGACAGAAAACTAACAAAATTGAAGACATCTTTGCAAGCACGAATTCACTGGCAGAAAACGGTCTAAAAAGATATTTATGCAGGCAAAACAAGAAGACCCAAAAAGGTACCATAAAGCCCCATTTCCCATGTATAGTCTTGTTTACAATGGAGGTAGCAGATTCCAAATCTAAATGTGTTCCTGGGGAAACTGCAGCGTCATTATATCATAACGATAACAAAAACTTCCCCGTCAATTCTGTGTGATGGAAACATTTAGATAGCCCAATATCATACAGCTTTATTCCCACAGTGCTCTTTCTATAGAAATCTTGTTAGCTCTGCTTAAGCTTAGAATTGCTCTTTATTATTATGTTACTGTCTTAACCCTTATAACATGGATACATGGGCAAGCAGTATACAATAAGATCATCCTGCATTATGCTTGAACCGTAATCAGATGGCAAAATTTTAGACTGTCTCAATTTAAAGGTGTTGTAGACACTTTTTAGTGAATGATTTTTTTGTGTGTAGAAAAACATAGTGGGAAATGAAGAAAGCAATTAAATCATTTGCCACAATGTTTTTCAAAGCCTTTAACTTGTGGTGACGTTAAAAACTGCATGTGATTGTGAGGGAATGTGTAACTACCAGAATTTCTTTTCTAACTGGAATGAACTTTGCTGTCTGAAACTGCTTTCAAATTTTACTAGTCTAAAGTTCAGTTGTCTGGGAAACTCCAAGAATTCTTTCACTCTAAATTATCAAATATCATTCAATCAAAATAAGTAAACCTAATTTACAATTTCTCCATTGAGTAGGTTTGAGATATATTTTAGGAGCCACAGTAGATCTACGAGCCTCCTTCAGCGCAGGAATCTTGTCTCATAGTGCACTCTCAGACAATTTTCACATTTTTTTATGTTATCAACATAAAAGAATCTGCATTACATGACCCTTTATCATTTGACTTCATTTTAGAATGACTCAAAGGATTTTTTCTTTAATTTTGTCTTTTTATACACCTATGACAAAGCACATTAACAGGCTAAAACATTTTCTTAGAGATCATTAATGAAAACCTACTGCAATAATGATATCAGACATTACAATTGTTTGCTCTTACAAGCATGCGTTTCCATGTAAATCTTTCTCAGCTTTATAAAAACTTGAGATTCATTTAGGAAAAGGGTTACTATATCCTGCTCTTTCAACAGAGAACAATAATTGTAACCAAATCCATCACATTTATACAATCCTCATACATTCCAGAGAAAATCTGTCTTTAAGCACTTACACAAAATGCTCTGCATTTCTTCCATGCATAAATTGCTAGATATATGTATAATGGGATATTTCTTTCTGGGGAAATTTATGTGCATTGTCATAAATTTGTAGGAAATATTGACAAACATAAGAGTGATTGCAGTTTCATCATTTGACAAAAATAGCCCAGGAATGGCATTCAAGACTACCATGGTTCCAGATCAGGCAATGCAAAAAGTTCATTGAGTTCAAGAACTGTTCTAGAACATTAAATGGCACTTCTAGAACTGTTCTAGAACAGTTCTAGAAGTGCCATTTAACATTCTAGAACAATGTAAAACTAGAAATGTGTTCTTGAACATTTTTCGCAGGGGTGTATACCTAAGTCCATATAAGTCTGATTTAGATCCATGCTGCTCTCCTTAAACAGCTGGAGAATCATGGACCTTGATCAGACTAGTATATGCTCATACATGATGGGCCCCGATCAGACTAGTATATGCACATACATGATGGGCCTTTTGCCCACGTCCAGGCTCATTTATTTCTTAACTCTTTCCCAAACGGCATTTTTTTTTATTTTTCCAATTAAAAATCCACTGCAGACGTCAAAATGGACGTTGATAAAGGCAGGATTTGTGTAAAATATAGCACAGAAAATATTGAGACAAAAGGAGAAACTGCTGATCATCAGCAGTTTCTTCTTTTGTTTCAATGTTTTCCCAAGCCTTTTCTTTTAGGGACATCAAAACCAGGTCTTGTTTGGGAAAGTGTTAACAGAAAATTTCATAAACTTGACTGGAAGCCTAAATCTGGCATCCATTGCCAGACTGTCCATTATGATAGGTTCCAGGCTAATAGATTAAAGCCCAATCCCATGTTTATTCTGTAGTTTTTTCACAGCTTGAATAGACAGCCAGTTTATTTTTCATTTCAACCACACAAGAAGCAGACAAGAACTTCAAAATATCAATCCTTTCACTGCCAAAAAAGTTGTTAGCCTATTAACCCTTTCCCAAACAAGACCGGGTTTTGACGTCCTGAATAGAAATGGCTTGGGAAAACATTGAGACAAAAGAAGAAACTGCTGATAACCAGCAGTTTCTCCTTTTGTCTCAATATTTTCTATGCCATATTTTACACAAATCCTATCTTTAATAACATCCTTTTTGTCATTTGTGGCAGTTTTTGAAGTGGATCACCCTAAAATTTTGCTGTTTGGGAAAGGGTTAAAAGCCTGAAGAACTTGAAGCATTGTTGGCCACATATATCAGACCAGAAGGATGGATGCAGACAACATTGCATTTCTACCAAACTATTCTTTGTGACAACTAAAGGCTGGTTTAAACACATCAACATCACATTAAAGATATGTGTCAAAGATGACATTTTTTAACAAGAGAAACACTTACCCTATTTTGATTTCTTGTTTGTGTTGTGCATTCTCCTAACTTGCTGTATGCTCATGTTCGGTTCTTCATAATTCTAGCTGTAAATAGACAAGAAACAAAATGATAGGTTTTCACAAATAGAAAACTTCTAGAGACTGTTTCAAATTAAAAAATGTTGGAGACAATCTTATATTTCATGGTCTTTCTGAGCTTAAAACATTGTGGGAAATGAATAAATTGCTTGTCAAAAGCAATTTCTTCATTTTTCACAGTATTTTCCATAGCCTCAATCTTTTGGAGGCATAAACATGTCATTATTTTGGAATGTTTTTACCATTGACAGTATAATGGCATTCATTTTCTCTTTTGTCTTTGGCAGCAAGATATAAACACTCACTTCACTATATCAAATGTCTAGACACTTCATTTTAAAGAAATCAAATAAACTGTCTCTTATTCAGAAACCCACATACAACATTCAACCCATGGAAATTGAATTAGGGATGAAAGTTGAACATCTAGATTTGTAATACCAAATCTGAAGTTTAAATGAGTGAGTCAATATCTTTGACTAATTATTTCATGAAATGTTTAAGCGCAATGTGAAACAATACTGCTGTCCGTTTGAAGCCATTCTCCATTTAAATAATGTACAGGAGAAGTAAAAGCATTGGAATCATCATATTTAATGTCATTAGGGTCCTATAATCTGCTTAAATTGTTTTACACGCAGAGAAGATAATGCCATAATGATCATGTATCTGTCTGACAAGAAATGTGCTCATCTGTAAAAACCTAGCAGACAGCAATCAAAAGGACCAATATGGCATTTGAGAACAACATGTATTATGAATTGCTTTGTATTATAAAGCAGTCTCATCTGGACTAATGCTGATTTCTGAGAGTTACTGCAAATAAGTCTATTTGAAAATAGCATGAATCTTGATCATTCTGTATGTAAGCACAAGCTGATCAAGATCCATGTTGGTCTCAAATAGCATCAGCACCTTTTCTTTGAATCCCAGCCTATTTACTATGAGACATACACAGACTAATGATGCATTATCCAGTAACAGAAATTATGGCTTTCATTATAACAAATGTGGGTAATTAAGACATGATACAATACAAATCTGCAGACAAAAAGATATGTATATTCATGACATAATTATGCAATAGCAAAAGTTCATGAAAATTGGGCGACCATCTAACCAGCTTTAACGGTCATTAGAGGTATATTTCAGAATTATTTAAATTGCATTAAAGGAAATTCAGTATAATCACAAGATTTTTTTAGAATCATATCTAAGAGTAAATGAGTAAATATAATTCTTCCAAGTATTTTTCAGGAGCCATGTTTATAGACTGGATGTCTCAGTAGCCTGGCAGCCCTGATGGACAAGATAGAGCAGGTAGCCCGGCCCATCACTGTCTCCCACTATCTCCATAATCTACATGACAGGGCGGTGAGAGAAACTTGGCTTCCACTGTCAGAATACACGTCAGAAACTCACTCACTATCTTTGTTGGGAACTCCGAGAGAAAGTACAGGTGTAAAAAGCATCAAATATCTCACAACTTGTTACCAAATTCGAGAATGTCAGCAGTGAAAACCATTTTGGTAAAATTTCATTGAAATCTTACCCTGTTCGTTTAAATCTTTATAAAAATTCATGAATATGAATATAATAATAGTTATTTCAATTTCCTCAACATGACTTAAGTTGCAATGGGATTATGCTAAATTGTGAGTCAAATTTTAAGACAATTTCTTTCATCATATTTTTCTTACATTTCCAAAATTTCAGATCAAACCCAATGTCTTATGTTTCGCCTCCAAAACATTTGTAGAAAAGATTGATCTGATTTTAATCTGTGGCCTTGGTCATTTTAACTGAGATAATCTTGTGGGAACCGAACTGTTAACTCATTACCACACAGTGACTCTTTTTGACTCCCCTTAAGAAAAATGCTTGGGAAAACATTGTGGAAAATGAAGAAATTGCTTGTGACAAGCAATTTCTTCATTTCCCACAATAATTTCTACTCAAAAAGGCCAAAAAATGTAATATTTCATTCAAATTAAACTGTCGTCTGCAGCATCTTTCAATTTGGAACAGCCCAAAATTTTGTTGTTTGGTAATGGGTTAATGTGCATATTTAGAATGTTTGAAATCATGCACCAAGCAGAACTGACCAATAAATGTCTGTAACATTACGGACAAATACATGAAAATGCATGTTGCTGACCTGGTAAAAGAGATTCCTTGTTTAAGACTGTTTAAAATATCAATAACCTGAAAAATTTAATACATAAATGTTTAGATCTTTAAAACTACTATTGGATCCTAAATCTGAAGCACATAATCTCAGAAAAGCTTGCACTATCATAGATAAGTGTAACCCTTTCCCAAATAAGACCTGGTTTTGACGTTCCTAATAGAAAAGGCTTGGGAAAACATTGAAACAAAAGAAGAAACTGCTGATAACCAGCAGTTTCTCCTTTTGTCTCAATATTTTCTAAGCCATATTTCATACACATTCTATCTTTAATACCTTCCCTTTTGCCATTTTTGGCAGTTTTTGAAGTGGATCACCCTAAAATTTTGCTGTTTGGGAAAGGGTGAATCCATTTTCACAGATTTCATACAACCTTTTCACATGACAGTCGAGTCTTTTATCATCCAGTTTGATGCATTTTTCTGACATTGCATTTGGTGAAGTTTATCATAGCTGAAGTGTATCATTAAAACGTAAAGAAAGGTCTCTCTATAAGTTAACCCACTCCAAAACAAGTCCTGGTTTTGACGTCGATAATTGAAAATTCTTGGGAAAACATTGAGACAAAAGAAGAAACTGCTGATAATCAACAGTTTCTCCTTTTGGCTCAATATTTCCCTTGCTTTATTTTACACATATCCTTTCTTTATCAGCATCTGTTTTGTTGTCAGCAGCATCTTTAAATGAGACCAGTCCAAGTTTTTGCCATTTGTGAAAGGGTTAAACTCCAAATCACCACTCACAGACCACTTTTTGTGCAATGTCTGGGAAGAAATGCAACAAACAGGATAATAAAAGACTCAACTGCCATGTGAGAAAGTAAGCAAACAGATACAATTACAAGGCAAAAAAACTCCACAAAATTTTAATGACTACAATATGCCACTCACATAACTTAACCCTTTCCCAAACGACAAAAATTTAGGGTGGTCCAATTTGAGAGCCGCTGCAAATGACAAAATGGTTGTGGATAAACACAGGATTTGTGTATATTTTAGTACAGAAAATATTGAGACAAAAGGAGAAACTGCTGGTTATCAGCAGTTTCTTCTTTTGTCTCAATGTTTTCCCAAGCCATATCTATATGGGACGTCAAAACCAGGTTTTTTTGGGGAAAGGGTTAACAGACTATCTTTTTTCACAGGGCCTCCATTTAGCGATCCTGAACTTGAACATTTTGAAAAAGAGAAAAAAGATTGTTACACAAGAATGGTCAAAAGAGCCAGCTCCATAGAAAAGTGCTAACAAGGGTACATACTTTTGCATTTAATTGCAGTTCTTGTAAGAGTTATAGGACTTTATAAATTGTTACAGTGATGAATTTAGTGATATATTGCTGCTTTTCAACAAAAAGAAACTCGTAACTGCAGCTTAAAACAAGCTGCAGTTGCAAGTTTTTTTTATGCTGAAAAGCGACAATATTTCATTAGAAATGTACAGTCAAGTAATTCATGTCTAACAAACATAAATTTTGTAACACTGTCAATGCTAGCTTCATACTGCAGACTGGTGGCATTTATGAGAAATATAATACTGTAATCAGCTGGTAATTATAGATTCATAATCATCTCATTTTACAACAAAACTCTTTCCTAAATAGCTCAATATAATATTAGGGTGGTCCAAATTGAATGCTGCTGCAGACAACAAAAGATCTTATTAAGGAAAGAATTTGAGTAAAATATAGCTCTGAAAATATTGAGGCAAAAGAAGAAAATGCAGATTATCAGCAATTACTTCTTTTACTTCAATGTTTTCCCTAGCCTTCTCTACTAGGGACGTCAAGATCAGGCCCCGGTTTCTCGAAAAAACTTAAGTATATTCTCATGAGTTCATGCTCAACTTCTATTCAATACCAATCAACGTTGATTGGTATTCAATTGAAGTTCACGTGGATTTCGTGCAATTTGAGCACGGTGCTCAGATTTGAGCATGAGATCGTACTTAAGTTTTTTCGAGAAACCGGGGCCAGGTTTTCTTTGGAAAAGTGTTAATGCCGTACAACGTGCAATAGCAGTCGCTCATTGCCCTTATTTTTTGTAACATTACCCTAATGAAATGTTCTCATGCATACAAATGATAGATGTAAGTTGATGTAAGTTCTGCCTCTCGCTTCATTATTAGGTTTTAGTTACCTAAATTATACTCTTGCAACTTTGTTTCTTATCGCTAATATGTCATAACCTTTGAGAATAACAGCAATTTGAGTCTTTATGGTTATGCTCAACCAACTTGTAGTTACATGCCATGGTTACGTTAGCTAAAGATGTCCAACAGCTTAATATGTCGTAACTACAGCTTGAAAGGCTTGAAAAAGCTGATGTTGTATTGGAATGTGACTGACAAGAGATTATAATGAATATTAGAATAATCAATTTACGATATAATAGATTCCCCTTATACATTACCCTGAGAAAAAAGTTCAATAACGCATTTCTAGTTTTAGAACTATTCTGGAACATTCTAGAACATTAAATGGTACTTCTAGAACTGTTCCTGTTATGGAACAGTTCTAGAAGTGCCATTTAACATACTAGAATAGTACCTGAACTTAAATGAACTTTTCACAGGGGTTGGAGACTCAGTAGATCATCTTAGTTCTTTGTGAAAGTCTAAACCCTATCCCAAACAACAAAATTTTAGGGTCATCCAATTTGAAAGCTGCTGCAGACAAGAAAATAAATCTTGATAAAGGTTATATTTGTGTAAAATATAGCATAGAAAATACTGAGGCAAAAGGAGAAACTGCTGATTATCAGCAGTTTCTTCTTTTGTTTCAATATTTTCCCAAGCCTTTATGATAAGGGACATCAAATCCAGGTCTTGCTTGGGTACAATTTTAATGGTCAGCCAGTAGCAGCATTTCAGAAGTGTTAATTCTTTAACAACCCAACAACAATTATTGTTGATGTAAAGTACAGTACCCTCAGTTGGGGGCATGTTTTTTGTTGATCGTAATGGCAGATTGTGTAGAAATGGCCTTGATGAAAGACTAACATCTCCTACAGACTTTCATGTTGACTTGCATGATTGGCATTGTATAAAAACAATACAAGAACAACAACCCTTGTTTCTACAGATTTATATGTAGTATCATAAAACTGTTTGGTGCTTACAAACTGTTGCTTTGAAGGGCGGTAAAGAGAAAGATCAGCCTACAACCATATTGCATTGTCTGATTTTATTCTATGTTAGATCTACATGCCCCCTGTATTGTAAATCATCATTCGCATATTGTCGCTTTTTGACAATAACCTAGTAAATACAGCTCATCTAAATCTGTAATTACGTTTTTTTGTTAAAAAGCAGCAATGTGTATGTATAGTCTGATCAAGGTCAATCAGCTGTTCTGATATAGCTTTATTCATTACATGTAGCAACTGTAAATGAGCAGTAATGGTCTTGTCAAGATCAGATTGTATACATTGAAGGCTGATTTGAATCTATGTTGTATCAAATGTACCCAAAAACAATAGGGCACCTCCTTGGGTCATGGGCAACAACTGTGTAAAGTTTCATGATCCTAGGTCAACCAGTTCTTGAATTAGAGCACAGAAACGGATTTTAAACAAAGTCCAACTGTGACCTTGACCTTTGACCTTGGTGACCCAGAAACAATAGGGCACCTCCTTGGGTCATGGCCAACAACTGTGTAAAGTTTTATGATCTTAGGTCAACTGTTCTCGAATTAGCACGGGAACGAAATTTTAAATTTTGACTACTCCCCCCTCTCCCATTAAAAAGTTCAAAGTGGCATAACTCTAAAACTAACGACTGGATCAAGATGAAAATTGCAGGTGCACGACTTCATATGATAGAAAAGAACCTGATAAAATTTCAGCAAATTTGGTCAAAAACTGTGGGAGGAGAAGAGGACACAAAATTATGTCCACGGACGGATAGACAGACAGACAGACAACCTGATTCCAGTATACCCCCCAATAACTTCGTTGTGGGGGTATAAATATATTATACAAATAAATTTTGTGCCATTTAAAAATTCAATTATCACATAAGAAGAGCAGCACTATTATTGTAAAAGACCAGCAGATTATTATGTTGCACAATAAGAATTAATCGATAGAATAAAGCATTATTCAATGTTGTTCATTGAAGCATTGCTCAACTATTTGCAGTTACAAGAAAAGATAGAGTCATATGAACAATAAATAAAGGCACTTGCACAAAGCAATATAGAAATGATTGATTGATTACAATTTTCTACAGAAATAACTATATAACATGTTCAGCATGACCAACAAATGGGAATACCGTATAGCACTTTATTTCTGCGGGGACTTTATTTCTGCTATTTCTGCGGTCCTAGACGGCACCGCAGAAATAAAATCCGCAGAATATTAACCCTGAATGTAGAGGTTATTGCTTTTCTGTAATTTTAGTCAGTACAAGAGCAAGTTTAACACTCTCTCCTTGATGCAAAGAACAACTTCATAACAATGGAGTTCTTGTCTATTAATAATGGTGTAACTACACCTTTAATCTAGGTGTAGATATGACATTTTTGTTCTCCCATAAACAATGATTCAACAAGTTTGACTGATTGGTAACAGTTTGACATGTCTTTCTTTTCACACCAATCTGTATACGGCATTGTTTCCAATAACAACTTTATAGGCAAATGAATGAGATTATCCTTTAAAATCACGGAGTAATTCGAACATTTTGTAAGCTTTGTCTTTCAAATTTTGCTTGATACTGACTAAAAACTGACTTCAAAGCGCAGAAATAAAATTTTTAATTTGGCAGAGTGAGAGACCGCAGAAATATGTTCCGCAGAAATTTAACCCTGTCAATTTCAGGAAAAACCGCAGAATTTGGACCCCGCAGAAATAAAGTGCTATACGGTATAATCAATCAAGCTAGAATTCCTTTAGCAAGCTATGCTGCACTCAAGTTTGACAGACTGAAAGGGATTGAATGCAGTTTCTTGTGCAATTAACCTAACTACAAATGAAACTTTGGTTTAACCAAATATAAATTTAGTCTCACCAAAATACCCTGGTGGTGTTGGGGATCAAGCCAGTAATTTTTGGTATTCATGTTTAACGTGTGGGCCAATGAGTCTCAAGCCTAAAGAACCAACTCCACTACCAGGGATCAGACAGGGTACCTCTTGATCGTGAAGCTGCCATTCTACCCACTCGACAACGGACACCACTTCAATTATGTGATGTTCCAAGGTTACCACATTTCAGATTTCACAGAATTTTATCCTGTGGTATGTTCCTGTTTCAAGAATATCAGAATTCATAATGAAAGGCAAGATTCTACAAGTCAAAGGTGCAATCCATCACTGAGCATCTATCACAGACACACAAAACCCATCACCAAGCTAATCATCTGCAATCTACTTATGTTTCCGATAGCTGAACAAATGTAAATACCTGGGTATAAATTGACCAAAACTGGGGTGTTTTGTAGGTGCTCTAATCTACATCAAAGATAAATCTACATGTGTTGACAGAAGTCAAATTAGTGGAAGAAGAATCTGTCACTGGACTTGGAAAAGAAATCCATCATGAGAAACTAGATAGTGCTAGAACAAAGGATGGTGCATGTAGGAGAACAAGAACAAGATGGTGGCCCACCTTGTTGCTTTTCTTGTACTCCTTGTTTCTTGAAATGTTTGTTATTAAACTAAAGACAATGTAATTTCAGGTCAAATTCAAGATTATAAAAACAAGAGGACCATGATGGTCCTATATCGCTCACCTGAACCAAAATGATATGAGCAACACTTTTGTTCAATTCAATAAACATTTATGACTATAAGACTGAAAACTAACTTATAGCCAATAACTTTGTGAAAATCAAACTCATCTGAGATCTTATGATGCCAAACATTGTGTCCAGGTTTTTCTTGATTGATAAATAATCACAGATTCTAGAGTATAAACAAGGTCGAAAACAGCCAAAGACGGTAATTTTTTCAAATTCAAGGGCACACAATTCTCGACTTTCTGATCACATCAGACTGAAAATCTACCTCATCCAAGATATTATGGTCTCCAACATAGTGTCCAAGATTTGTCTTGATTGGTCAATAATTGAAGATTCAAGATCGAAAAACAGCCAGAAACGGCTATTTTGTTAAATTCAAGGGCACATAACTCTCAACTTTCTGATCGGATCAGACTGAAAATCAAACTCATCCGACATATTATGGTCCCAAACATTGTGTCCAAGTTTTGTCTTGATTAATTGATAATTGTAGATTCTAGAGTGTAAACAAGGTCGAAAACAGCCGAAAATGATAATTTTATCAAATTCAAGGGCACATAACTCTCGTCTTTCTGGTCAGATCACACTAAAAATCAAACTCATCCGAAATCTTATCCTCTCAAACATTGTGTCCAAGATTTGTCTTGATTGGACAATAATTGAAAATTCTAGAGTGTAAACAAGGTCGAAAACAGTCAAAAACGACAATTTTGTCAAATTCAAGGGCACATAAGTCTCGACTTTCTTGTCTTATCAGATTGAAAATTATAGTCATCTGAGATCTTATGATCTCTAACATTGTGTCCAAGTTTTGTCTTGATTGATTGATAAATGTAGATTCTAGAGTGTAAACAATGTCGAAAACAGCCGAAAATGACAAATTTATCAAATTCAGGGGCACGTAACTCTTGTCTTTATTGTCAGATCACACTGAAAATCGAACTCATCCGAAATCTTATGGTCTCAAACATTGTGTCCAAGATTTGTCTTGATTGGTCAATAATTGTAGATTCTAGAGTGTAAAAAAGGTCGAAAACAGTCAAAAACGACAATTTTGTCAAATTCAAGGGCACGTAACTCTCTTCTTTCTGGTCAGATCACACTGAAAATCAAACTCATCCAAGATCTTATGGTCTCAAACATTTTGTCCAAGATTTGTCTTGATTGGTCAATAATTGAAAATTCTAGAGTGTAAACAAGGTCGAAAACAGTCAAAAACGACAATTTTGTCAAATTCAAGGGCACATAAGTCTCGACTTTCTCGTCTTATCAGACTGAAAATTAAAGTCATCCGAGATCTTATGATCTCCAACATTGTGTCCAAGTTTTGTCTTGATAGATTAATAAATGTAGATTCTAGAGTATAAACAATGTCGAAAACAGCCGAAAATGACAATTTTATCAAATTCAAGGGCACATAACTCTAGTCTTTTTTGTCAGATCACACTGAAATTCAAACTCATCCAAGATCTTATGGTCTAAAACATTGTGTCCAAGATTTGTCTTGATTGGTCGATAATTGTAGATTCTAGAGTGTAAACAAGGTCGAAAACAGTCAAAAACGACAATTTTGTCAAATTCAAGGGCACATAACTCTCGACTTTCTCGTCTTATCAGACTGAAAATTAAAGTCATCCGAGATCTTATGGTCTCTAACATTGTGTTCAAGATTTGTCTTGATTGGTCAATAATTGTAGATTCTAGAGTGTAAACAAGGTCGAAAACGGTCGAAAACGGCAATTTTGACAAATTCAAGGGCACATAACTGACTGAAAATCGAACTCATCCAAGATCCTATAGTCTCCAATATTATATCCAAGTTTTGTATTGATTGGGCAATAATTGTAGATGCTAGAGTGTAAACAAAGTTAAAAACAGCATTTTTCGTCATTCAGGGGCAGATAACTCCACACTTTCTGGTCCGATCTGGCCCATAATCGAACTCATCCGAGAACTTATGACCATACTTGTTTTGACAAAGTTTGGTCAAGATTGACTAATATTTGTGGATGCTAGTGTAAACACCAAATTGTGGACAGACGGACAGACGGACAGACTGACAGACGGACAGACGGACGGACGGACGGACGACGGACAAAAAGCGATCACAATAGCTCACCTCGAGCACTTCGTGCTCAGGTGAGCTAAAAATCTGATATGTAAAGACATGTAGTCTTTATCAATCAGATTGTTATAAATTTTATTTTTCTAAAATTAATCAGTCAATGTTTAATTTCAAATAAGAGCTCTGGTGCATATGGCCTGTAGGGCGTTCCATTTAAGAGCTTCATACGGCATAAAATTGTTCTACGAAAACTTGCCAAATCATATAGAACTAAATAAAAGAACAAAAAGTTACACTGAACTTATTTCAAATTTGTGAACAGATTCACATGGTAAATTATCTGAGACTATCATTTTATTCAGTATTAAAGAGAAACACATCCACATATAATATTATTTTATACAAAAGTTTCAGAACTTCCACCAGAAAACCAAACAAAATAATACAAAAGATAAAGGAAACAATCATTTTAGTCATAACTCTTGAACAGTTGATAACAATATGGAATCTAACACCTTCACATGGGTTATAATTTCAGAAATGATGAATGTATTGTTAAA
Organism: Fragum sueziense; assembly: GCA_963680895.1. Classification (NCBI taxonomy): domain Eukaryota; kingdom Metazoa; phylum Mollusca; class Bivalvia; order Cardiida; family Cardiidae; genus Fragum; species Fragum sueziense. The sequence goes on from OY804596.1 coordinate 5,106,670, forward strand.
TAAGCGTGCTAACCACTCACAGCTAATAGGGTTTTTGTCATTTATTATATGTAAGAAATGAGAATGGCATTGCCAGCTTTTAATTGATGAGTATTTCATTGGGAATCAATTTTCATATTGCCGAGTTCAGTCTAATCCTTTCTGGCAATATCCAAGCAATGTTTTATGGCAGATCTGATGAAACTATGACAATTATTTTTCTTATCAAATTATTACTTGTATAAGTTTGATTTTTTGTTTTTCCAAAATGTATTTACTGATCGAACCTACCTATAATTTCCTATTTTTGGTAGCATATTTTTGCTGTTTGCAATCGCTTTCCATGTGGACATCATTACAGAACTACGAAAGGGTCATACTATGGATATAAGTTTCATGGCAAAACATTCAATTGCATATGGCCAAAACAGCATGAAGGAAAAAAGAATTTGTTTCAAATGAGACATCTTGAAGATATAATATGACATTTTGGTAATAAAATTGCCATGAAAGCTAGTTGGTAGTCAGTCATAAACTTCTTCCATTCATAAATGACCCCTGGGCTTTGAGTGGGCTAGACCAATAAACACCATTAAATTGACATTAAAATTCTAAATCCCTTGTAATTTTATGACTTTAAAGTCTCAAAGTAGCTCTCTAGTTAGCAAGTATAAAGCCATTAAATGGTATGTGTGACCGAGGGTTGTTTCCTCGATCCGCTTCACATTGCCCACTGCAGCTATATTGGTTGGGGATGGACCAATTTGCCACAGTGGTACTGTTCAGTTTATCTCGCTTGGCAGTGGAGTTCGTATTAATAATTAGACACAAGTTCCATGTTCAATTTCATATCTTCTTTTATTTTGGTGGACACTAATTATTATTATTATTATTATCACAATGTTATTACAGTAAGACAAGCACTGACAATTTTATATTCTAAAGTTCAATTTCTAAATTCACTGACTTAATTTCAAACTTCAAGTTCTAATGTATTCTTCTGGAAAACTAAAATGTTCATACTTTTATACCGAGCATTTACAATCATAATTAGCCAATAGAATTCAAGATTACAAAGATAATATTTTAGCCAATGAAAATTAACATTTAAATATTGGAATTCTGATTGAGAACATAAGAACATGATAATCAATCTAGATCAGTATCAACAATATAGGATTATAATCACAATGGTATGTGTCAAACTTTGGCACATTCTTAACATCAATCAAGTATTCTATAGTCAGGAAATGATAATCAGGCATAAAAATCAATTTGATATAATTTTAAGCTTGAAGCCATTTGCTTCCAGACATTAAGTCCAACAATGTTTTAATAATTTTGATTAAACAATGGGTTTTAAATTAATACCAAATTTAAGCTATTTCCTTTTCCAAACTAATTAAATAAACAATTTCAATTTTACAATTTCATAAAATATTGCGACAAAAGGTGCAACACAAAATTTTCATTTTGGTTGCATGGTTACACTTTCCACCTTCTTGGAAAAAGATTGTCCTCAATCTCCATTATTAATAAAAGAAAATACAAATAACAATACATGATATCAATGTTCAACAATTGACAAAAATACATTCATACAATAGATTCATACCGCCTGATCAGGGCTTTTAGCTCATACACTTTTACATTCATCATTTTACATACAGTGTCAATACAATCAAATTTTAACAAAATGTCATGACATAATTTTAGATTTGTGATTTGGTATGCATATGAGGCAAAGCATTGACTTTCAAATTCTTATAAAATGACATATATCTGTAAGATAATTAGTACAATAAGTATAAGAACATTGCAGTTGTATGAATATACAACAATATAATGCAACAATAAGAAAGTAAAATGCAATTACAATTTCAATGAATTGATATCCTCACATACATAGATCTGTCTTTTCTTCCTTTGAAGAGATTTTTGGCATTTTCTTCAGTATCTATCCATTTGAATTGTGTTCTGAAAAGCCAACTGATGAGATATTTTACTCATCAGTTATTTTGTTACAATTTGGTAACTAATGCATTCGCTATTTCGTCTTCTATATTCATATTCATAATATACAGACGTTTGTTGTGGATAGATTGGTAATATATTTTAGACTGTAAAATAATCTACCACGATAATATTCAATGCAGATGCAACTGGTCACCTTTATGACTGTCTGTGAATAGATTGTCAATATACTTTAAACTTGTAAATAACCCATCACTATAGTATAAATTCATAATATTCAATATATATATTTTCATTTTGTCTTTTTGACTTTCGATTGTGCATAGACTTTTAATATAATATAAACTTTTTAATAGTCTATCACTTCAATATGAACATTTTCGCTCTTTGGCGTATAATTTGCTCTATGGCATTCATTTTCTTTGATAACTGATTTCAATATAGTTTTGAATAACATTATCAGCTATGCGAATTTCATCATTCATATATATTGTGTTTCTTTGAGCATTTTATGACAATATTTGTTTTTGTGCTCCTTTGAGCAATTATTCATATTTATAATTTTCTTGCTTCTTTGAGCAATTGTTAGGTAGCATTTTCAAAAATTCCCTTGCTATTGTACACCATTTATTGGGTAAAATGTTTCTTACTTACTATTTTGTAAGTGAAATTCCATCATTTCTAACACATTCCTTCTTCAATCCATATTGAAACAGATGATTAAATTTGTAATGTAACAATATCATGATTCACTGCAAAGACCTATGTTGTTCTTCTATCAGAGCATATTAGCAATTTTCTATGTATTTTTTTTTATGGGTATTCATATTGATACCTTGTGCTTGCATATTTATACAATTTTGTTACCGTTCGATTTGAAAATTTTACCCTGTTGCTGAATTTTGGTTCTGATCCTGTACATCAATTGTCTAACATATTTAATTGGGGCTTGATTGAACGGTAACCATACTGGCTCACGAGAATTTGTTAAGAAGACCTTGAAATATGTAGTTTCAAAAGGGTCATTCATGTTATTTGTGAACACAGCTCTAACCATTTTGGCTTCTACAGGAGTACCATCATCACATATGGCTGTTGTGTTGTGGTACAAGTTGTGGTCAATGTTTTGCAAAGAGTCAAACAGTGTATTTAAATATGGCTGCATTTCTTTCTTCCTTTCAGATATACGGAAAGGAACTGACATTAATCCTGAGCTTCTTGAAGTTGGATTGTGATAATATAACCTTTGATTGGATAGATCATAAGTCTCTAGGTATCCAACAATATGTTGTGGTGGTGGGTTGAGATTTAGTTCTCCTGTGACTGGCAAATCTTCGAAGAACCTATTCTTTTTCAACAATGGCCGTTTGCGTCTTCTACCAGCCATTGTTTTGTGAACATGGTATTCGCGAATGAATACATCTGGTATTGTGCTTGCATATTCCCAAGTGCTCTGCTTTTTACTGTCTTTCCATTTAATCCTATAGTACAGTGTGTTGTTGCTTCTTTTGGATTGAATAATTTTGTCAATCTCATCTATTTGAAATTTTTGTTGTGCAGGTGCTGATGGTTGGGAATTTTGTGTTGTATTTTGTTCAATGGGTTGGTCATGTGAAGTTGAAGCTTCATCATGGTGTGTTTGTGTGTCATTAGTCTGTGTGTCAATTTGATCGTTTTCTTGATCATTTTGTTGTTGTTGCTGAGGTTTTGTTTTCTTGACCTTAGCTTTGTGCTTGGGATTTTTGGGACCTTTACCTCTATTTTGTGCAGTCTGTTTGGTTCTATTTTGTGGAGGCTGTTGGTCATTTTGTTGATTTGTCTGTGTGTTTTGTGTGGATGCAGGCTGGTCATTTTGTGAAGGTGCAGGTTGACCGTCATTGTCTGGGATGTGCTCTGCGTTAAGGGGTTGCGTCAAGTGCTCATACCCAGGTGGTATGTTTGTTGGTCTGTCATTGGGATCACAGTAGGGTTTTAACCTAGTCGCATTGACAAGAACTTTGACCTCTTTGTTGTCACCACATCGTCTTAATTTGTATGTGTTGTGGGGTCCTATATAGACAATATAGTATGGTCCTACCCATTTTCTGTGCAGTTTGGGGGCCATTCCTACAGGGACTTTTGTGCAGTACAACCACACACGGTCTGCGGGTCTATAGTCTGGGTTTTGTGTCCGTTTGTCATACTGTTCTTTGTATTTGTCTTGGGCATTTTGGATGTTCTCAGCAGCTATCTTTCTTGCCATTTCAAGATTTTGAAGGACATTAGAAAGATGAGTTCTAAAGTTTGCAGATAGAGTAGATTTAGGTGTCAGAGCAGTGTCAATTGGCAGTCTCATTTCACGTCCAAAGAGCAAGAAGAAAGGAGAGTGCAGAGTGGACTGAGTAGCAGGAGTCATGCGATAAGCCATCATGATAGAAGGTAGAAGTTCTGGCCAATCATCCTGCTGTCCTTTACAGTAGAGACGCAAAGATTGAAGGATAACACTGTTCATACGTTCCACAGCGCCATTCAGTAACGGACGATATGAACTCGTATAGAACCGTGTTATTTGAAACAGTTCACAAAGAGCTTTAACTAGCTGCGAGAGGAAATTTTGACCTCTGTCAGATACAAGTACATTAGGTGCACCATATCTACAGATTATCTCTTTGAACAAGACAGCTGCTACTTCTGTAGCTTCTTGGGTACGAAGCGGGAAAGCTTCACACCATTTGGAGTAGCTGTCTACAACAAGCAGGACATATTTGTATTTGTCCTTGGTTGTTGGTAGTCCTCCGAGAATGTCAATGTGCCATCTTTGAAATACATCAACGACTGGCAGTGGTTGGAGTGGTGGTGGCTTACCATGCACATTGCGCTTAACTCTTTGACACTGGTCACATGATTGAACATATGCTTCGCAATCTCGAAACATGGATGGCCAGTAATATTTTTGTCGAAGAGCTGCGTAGGTACGCTCAAAGCCTTGGTGCATGCCACCAGCTAAACTGTCATGATATGATTTTAAAACATCATCACGCAGTATAGAAGGGACACATATTTGGGTTATGATTTTCTGTTCTTTGGGGATGCCTTTTGTGCGTGGTGTGTAAATGTGTAAGAGTACTCCATTTTCGGATAACTCGTATTGCTCTGCTTCTGCAACAACTAATTTTGATTGTTTAGGGTCATCTGGCAGTTCCCTTTGTAATTTGTATTTTATTATGTCTTTGTAAAATTCATCATCTCGTTGCAGAAATATTAAGTCCATGTCAGGTTTCACAGGAATGTTTGCATTGTCATCATTGTTTTCGTTTACATTGTTTTGATTGTCGTCAGTGTTGTCATTATTTTGTGTCAGTGCTGTCTCAGTGCTGGTAGTGGCTGGAGCAACGGATGGGCAGTGATCTTGTTCGTGACGATATACTAAAGTCACAGCTGTCAGTTGCTTAGACCTGTTGTCTGAGATCTGACAGACTGGTACAGTGTGATCACTGGTACCTAGATCACTATTCTCACTGTCTATCTGGGGATAGACGCGTCGTGAGAGACCATCTGCATTACCATTAGCACTAGATGCCTTATGGACAATCTCGAAATTGTAACCTTGTAAGGTTAGGGCCCATCTTCCGAGACGTCCTTGACAATTCTTAATGTGCTTTAACCACTTTACAGAAACGTTGTCTGTATACACTGTAAAGAAGTTATTAGCGAGGTAGGGTCTAAAGTGAGTAACCGCCTCTACCAGTGCTAATCCCTCCTTATCTGTAATATGCCATTTTATTTCATGGCCATGCAAAGTTCTTCCTCCATAAGCAATAGGATGCTCTAAGCCTTTTTCATCACATTGTGACAAAACATAGCCCATCGAATGATCAGAACTATCTGTTGCCAAGATAAAAGGACGATCAAAGTCTGGGAAGGCTAGTATGGGGGGAGAAGCTAGTGCTTTCTTTAAAGTTTGAAAAGCGTCTTCACATTCTGGTGTCCATTTGAATTTAGTGTCTTTCTTTAGTAGTGTATTTAGAGGATTTGCTATTTTTGCATAGGATTTGATAAATTTCCTATAGTATGAGGTCATGCCGAGAAATGACTTCACTTGTTTGGCCGTTTTGGGCTGTGGGTAATCATCAATTGCTTTGGTTTTGGCAGGGTTGACCTTGATGCCTTGTTTAGAAATGATATGGCCCAAATATTCAATCTCTTTGGTGGCGAATTTGCATTTGGAGGGTTGAAGGGTCAGGTTAGCTGCTCTCAAATTTGCGAAGACCTGAGACAAATGATCAAGATGATCATCAAAGTTTCTGCTAAAAACCAATATGTCATCAATATAGACAAGAGCAACTTTCCAATTAAGATTTTTAAGGACTTTACTCATCAGATTTTGGAAGGTGATAGGCGAGTTCATGAGACCAAATGGAAGCCTTGACCAAGAGTATACAGACTGATGAGTAACAAATGCAGCTTTATCGGCAGTTTCAGGGTCAAGTGGCACTTGCCAAAAGCCAGATTTTAAGTCGAGAACTGAGAAGACTTCTGCCTTTGCATCGGCAATGGTATCAAAAACATCTGCAATGTGGGGTATAGGGAAGGACATGGGTTCAGTAACCTTATTCAGTTCTCTATAATCAACTGCAAATCGCCATTCACCTGATTTCTTTTTAACCAGTACAACTGGACTGTTCCAGGGCGAGTCAGATTCAGTGATAAAGCCATTCTCTAGCATTTCCTTAACCTGACGCTCGGTTTCCCGACGCATTTCAGGGTTTTGCCTGTAAGGTGCTTTCTTAATAGGTTTTGCATTGCCTGTTTCAATTCTGTGTGAGAATAAGTTTGTGAGACCTAGTTCTGAAAAATCTTTTGCGAATGTCTGTCTGTTTTTGCCTATGAATATGAGTAAGTTTCTTTTCTGGGTACTGGTGAGATCAGAGTCACTTAGGTTAATGCCAAGATCCTCAGCCATAGTGATAAAGTCATCATCAGATAGTGAGTTAGCATCCATAGAGTTTATAGTTTCAGAGTTTTCATGCAGAATGTTATCAAGATCAGAGATTTGTGTTATGTCAGATTGGTTAGCTTCAGTTATTACAGAGACTCTAGTTTTAGGCTTGAGAAAGATAGGTAGAGCAGTAGGGTTCATGAGACGGTAATGTACTGTACCATCCACAACTCTAGCAAGACATTTGCCTCCAACTAGCCCTTCCTTGACAAGAGATTGTGGCGGTTCACATAGCACTATATCACCATTCATAAACTTATTAGTTTTGAGAGACAGGATGTACTCAGAGTGAGGTGGTATTACATGAGAGGTGAAAGTTTTACCAAAGTCAGTTTTAGAGTTTTCTTGTGAGATTAGAGAGATGTGAATAGGATCAGAGTTAGGTTTAGACAGAGAGATAGTATTAGTTCTAAAGTTGAGCTGCAGTCCTTCTTTTGTCATGAAATCACGACCTAAGATGACTGGTTCATGCAAGTTAGTAAAGACATGAAAGGTGTGCTCGAAAGGATAGCCGTCAAGAAGAAAAGATAGAGTGACAGTTCCTAGTACAGGATGGATCTCACCACATACACCAGACACATGTGTTATTTTAGCACTTTCATATTGTGGAGTTTTGCTGAGTTTTTCTATGATGCGTTTGCTTATGCATGAGATTGTTGCTCCAGAGTCAAAGAGGGTGGAGACTTGTTTTGACTCTAATTGAATATATGCTCTGCAACTTTTGTCCATTTGTGTGACCAATGACACTGAAGGTTTAATGTTAGGTGTTTGACCATTTTTGGCACAATTCTGCTTTGAACATTGCCAGGAAGCCATTGCTAATTAATGTAAATTTGGTGTAAAAAGATAACAAGTGTAAAATGTAAAAATATAGATTTTGTTTGGTAAGTGATATAACAACAATTAGCTTTGAATTAGAGAAAATGTGTGTTGCAATTGACTGGGTTTTGTTTGATTTGTTTGACAAAATTTAGTTGTCAAAATTTGTATAAAGATGGAAATGGGGAAAAATAGCTATAATGCTCTGTATAAAAGAGTAACAAGGAAAATAAATATAACAACTGTTCCAACAAAAACAAAGAAACAATGTAGCACTAAAATGTTGAAATTTCACTTACCCTAGTTCAGGTCATCAAACAGCACAATAAAATTCATGAAATAAATATGATGATTAAAAGTTCAAGATTTAATTCACAGAAATGTCATCTTCCACGATCGAAGTTGGTTCTTGGTTTTGGTTTGGTATTGGTTTGGTCGGCTTCTGGTTATGGTTTTGGTTGGCTCCTGGGTTATGGTTTTGGCTCACAACGGTTGTTTTGGTTTAGTCTGGATGGTTTTGGTTCACTTCGAGAGGTTCAGTTGGTTCCAGTAGGTTTTAGGTTTGTCTAATCTGGTACATGTAAATGGTACCAAGAATGTTACGTTTGGTTTATGTTTGGTTTTTCTACTATATGAAAAGTTTATTTTCTCCTTCAAAGGTCACTTTTTATTTGAACAATGTTTCTGGTCACTATTTCTTATCTATCTTTTGATTTTTATGTTCAGTATGATATTTTAATAACAGGCAGCTTTCTTTATCACTTACTTGATTATTTATGTTTCACTGTTGTCCTTTTCTATATATCCGTTTTTCACTTCATATTATGCACTTTATATTTTCACAAATTTCACAATGTTCCGAGTCAATTACACCGGATTCTGACACCACAAAAAGCTGTGACCGAGGGTTGTTTCCTCGATCCGCTTCACATTGCCCACTGCAGCTATATTGGTTGGGGATGGACCAATTTGCCACAGTGGTACTGTTCAGTTTATCTCGCTTGGCAGTGGAGTTCGTATTAATAATTAGACACAAGTTCCATGTTCAATTTCATATCTTCTTTTATTTTGGTGGACACTAATTATTATTATTATTATTATCACAATGTTATTACAGTAAGACAAGCACTGACAATTTTATATTCTAAAGTTCAATTTCTAAATTCACTGACTTAATTTCAAACTTCAAGTTCTAATGTATTCTTCTGGAAAACTAAAATGTTCATACTTTTATACCGAGCATTTACAATCATAATTAGCCAATAGAATTCAAGATTACAAAGATAATATTTTAGCCAATGAAAATTAACATTTAAATATTGGAATTCTGATTGAGAACATAAGAACATGATAATCAATCTAGATCAGTATCAACAATATAGGATTATAATCACAATGGTATGTGTCAAACTTTGGCACATTCTTAACATCAATCAAGTATTCTATAGTCAGGAAATGATAATCAGGCATAAAAATCAATTTGATATAATTTTAAGCTTGAAGCCATTTGCTTCCAGACATTAAGTCCAACAATGTTTTAATAATTTTGATTAAACAATGGGTTTTAAATTAATACCAAATTTAAGCTATTTCCTTTTCCAAACTAATTAAATAAACAATTTCAATTTTACAATTTCATAAAATATTGCGACAAAAGGTGCAACACAAAATTTTCATTTTGGTTGCATGGTTACATATGTTCTCATTTATCAAATTCTGTTGAACATAATCCAAGCTGGTTAATGAAAGAACATTGTAACTTACAGACTACAGTACATGTATTTGGGATAGTCTTGAAATAACGATTCAACTTTATATTATTCAGAATCTTAATGTGTTTTCTAAGATTAATACTAGTATACTTTCGTCTTGAATAAGGTCAATTCAATGCACTTTATTCATAATAAGGTAAAAGGTACATATTGCAAACATGTATAGCAAGTATATTCATATTTACTCATCTTTGAGTACTTTTTGCACAGTATTCATAGCTCAAAATTGTCCAAGAAATTGATAGAATTGGGAAAATAATCAATGGCGACGCCTTAAAATGATCCAAAATACTGGTAACACAGTCATGTAGCTCATTCCCGTCTATATCAATGACACACAAATTCCCAAACTGCCACTTAATCTACTGTGTTTTGAAATTCTATTTGTGATCATCAAAAAGTCAAACCTGTCAGTCATAAAATGAACCAAGGGGATTCTATAATTCCACTAGATTTCCATTTCTGATAGACCCAGCACAAAGTAATAACAGCAGAGGGGTTCCGAGAAGCGGTGGATTTTAGGAGCGTATAATCGTCCCATAAAACAGCAAGAGGTTCATGAATGAGCGCATGGCTATGTAAAAGTGATTATTTCCGAATTAAGGACAGATCCTCCAGTTGTTACTGCGCAACTTACTGCGCATATCTTAAATAACGAAATAAAGCTGTTTCAGTAATTGGCCTTTTTCAGCAATTATATTATTTACATTTAGTTAATTTTTGGTTGATAAATGACAAGACCCTTTTCAGTTATTTCAATTTTCTCTGTTTGGTCAATTAAAGTGTAATAGTACTCGGGTGGTACATTTCGCTTTTTGTTACGCGTTCAACATGTTGCGTTAGCGATAAGAAACGGAGCAACAAAAGCAAAGTGGTATCTTTATGAACTAGTCCGCTTCAGATGGACACAAAAGATGACACTTTTTATTATCTAAAGCTGGTAATAAGGAAGAAAATGGATAAAAGTAGTGAAACAATTTCGGACAGAGCTGCAAAAAGTAAACCAAATTTTACTTACAACTAAGAAAAACGCTTGGTTTGATATATTTTTCTTTCTTTCTTTTTGTAGGTATGACCAAGCACTATGTCTATACCAAAAAGGAAAAAATTCTTACCGCTGGAATATTTTTTATTATCAGAAACGTTGCGAGAAAAGAGTAATTTCAGCTATTTTGAAAGAATGTTTTACTAAAAATTTCAAAATCATCACTTAATTATCCCATATTGATACTCATTTAGACAGAATAAAACATATTGAACGTAATAAAGACTAATTTATGTAATTCTAGTCATTTCAAACACCTTTTTGTGGGTATTTAAGTGATACCTTATTTTTGCAATTTTAGACAAGAGTAGTCTCCCTTGAAATCAAATAACTTTTTAATTCGCTTGGTGACCTATAGTTTTTTAGACATTTTTTTACTTCTCATATATCTAAATATCAGTACAGAAAAAATAAAAAAATTCTTACCGTAGGAAATAAATGGAGGATCTGTCCTTAAGAATATGGCCCTGGAGGCTTACAGTAATGTAAAAAATCTCAATATACTTAGGACCACAATGATGCTGCCATTGTATCTAAACATATGGCTGGCTATCATCATTCAGTGTTTATTTTTAATTTTGGGGGAAGGGGGTCAGGGCCCATAGGTGGGGGAAAATTTGCGCGTGAATGCCCAAAAAGGGGAAATTTCAATACATGCTTATACTCTCAAATACACTGTTATAAATGTATTTAACTTGCTTGTACATCATAATAGGACATTCAAACAACCATTAGAACTGTTAGAGATGCTTAGAATCTAAACATGATTTGGACTTTTCTTTGCAACAAAAAAACCTAGTTCCAGGAGGGGAAATTTTCTCTGAAATGGGGGAAAAAAGTATATTCCCCAGAGAGGGGAAAGGGGCCCAATAACGACCGTTTTTCAAAGAAAAAAAATCACTGTCATTGTAATTGATTGCTGAAATGAATGAATTCTTTACTACCTAATTATTATAGTATTCCATACTGGAATAAAAAAGTGTTATATCGTCGGTGTAAATGCAAAACCTCGTATGTCGATCCTTGCGATTTTCAAAGTACAAACTTGTGTGCCCAGTTACAGACAATTCTTGCAAGTTTTGAGATATCTTACTGATCACTATTGATGGCACATCATTTGTGAACAATATGTCCAAATTTCAAGTAAAACAAAACAGTTTGAGAAAAGTTATTACACTTTTTTCCCTCCCCTTTAAAATTTTCCAAAAACGAGATACGAGGTTTTGCATTTACAACGACGATATATGCTTTTTCTCCTTTCAGTCTGGCATTTTTATCAATGTCGTTTTCTAAAGAAGTCTATTACTTCAGTAACAGATTTGAAGCCACTTTTGCCAAATGGCAAAGTTAACATTCTGTAGGACAAAGAGTTGACATTAATCATCTGTAAATCTAAATAGTTCTAAACATTTTCAGTTTATTTTGTTCATTTTTGATAACATGCAGTAGACATGTCCATTGTCCAAGCATTTTCTACCAATCTCTCAACCTTTAAACATTCATATTCATTATAGAGACACCTTCCAAGTTAAATGTGCTACATAATATATTCTACATTATGCAACACACAAAAACTTGTGCCTTGTAATCCCCTATGTAATACCATCACGGTGGGGATTGTGCATGATGGGATGGATAACGAATATGGAGTATAAGGACAAATTTTGCCTCGCTTCAGGTAAGAAATTGTGCAATAATTTTCTTATTTCTGCTCCAATTTTCAAGCGGTTTGTTGCATGTACCCCGCATTAGTGAGCTCTTTCCTCGGATATATGACTTGTTTGTAGAATCTTTGTACTTTGTCCAAAAATTGTTCCCAACCGACCAGAAAAACGACAAAAAATTCAGGCCCTTTTTCTAGTCGGTTGGGATCGATTTTTGAGAAAAGTACAAGGAGTTTCCCGATAAGTAATACATCTGAGGAACGGGCTCAGTAAGACAGAGTACATGCAACAAACCGCATGAAAATTGACGCAGAAATAAGAAAGTTATTGCACAAATTCTTACCTGAAGCGTGGTTAATTTGGCCGTAGTCGTTACCATTTCGCTTTCTGGTCGGTTGGGACAATATTTTGGAAAAAGTATCATGAGTTATCTAATATGTCATACATCCAATGAAAGAGCTCGATAAGGCGGGGTACATGCAGCAAACCGCTTGAAAATTGATACAGAAATAACAGTTATTGCAAAATGTCTTACCTGAAGCGAGGCGAGTTGGCATCAAATTTTGTGCAAAAAATAGACTGAGTTTACCGTTATGTTTTGATAAACCGTTGGTGTTGTTATAACATCTCGTAACTACGGTTTGATTCAAGCCGTAGTTACGAAATTTTATAACAACACCAACGAAATACTATTTATTTGTCCGAAATTACGTCACAGTTTACTTGATAAAATCGTTCCCTATTGTCGGTAGTCGTTATCCATCCCATCATGCACAATCCCCACCGTGACCATGTTCCACTGACATTTACCCATGCAGGCCTCCCATTCCAATGATGTTTGCCAAAACCCATCCATCATATTTGACTTTCTCTAGTTTAACAAGAGGCAGAAGCATCTCATGCTGTGTTCTGACATTACTCTCATAAATGAGTTACTGTTTATGAAATTGTAGACATGCAACTAAAATGTTTCTTAAATTTGTAATTTCTGGGTAATATTTTGACCATGGCATTGGCCTTGTAGAATCCACTTCTTCTTTTCTGTGCATGGCCCTTCTGGAGCGTCAACTCACTGTGAATGATAGAATCAACACGATCTTTAACCCTTTCCCAAACAGCGCAATTTGTGACAGCTCCAATTTGAAGGTAGCTGCAGATGACAAATGGATGTTGATCAAGATAGAATTAATGTATGATATAACACAGAAAATATTGAGGCAAAAGGAGAAAATGCTGGTTATCAGCATTTTCTTCTTTTGCCTTAATATTTTCCTAAGCCTTTCTTTTTAGGTATGTCAAAATTAGGTCTTGTTTCGAAAATGATCAAATCAGAAGCTCTGAAAAATCTTCTCTGTAACACAAAGAGACAAAACCCAAAAGCAACACACTCCAACACCTGGTTCATCGGCTTGAACATCATCAGTGTTATTGCAAAACCTTGTATCTATAGCTTTATTCAAGCTGTAGAAACAAGGTTTTGCAATAATACTAACAATTATGTTGTTTTCATATCAAAATACTAATTAGCAAGATTGGTCAAGTTTTTAACATAAGGATATAAGATGGTAATCTTAATTAGTTTTCAGTTCATCTTTGATTATGACAAATAAATTGTTAACTCATGTTTTGAGTGTAATGAGATTGCCCCCAAGTATCAAATTCTACAATCAAAGAGAATCAGAGTCATTACCCATAGACAAAGTATAGCTCTTACGAGTACATATTAATTATATTGTGAAGTGGCTCATAATCTAACCCATTTTGCCAGTTGGCACAGCAATCATGTAAAAGGAGATATGATAGAATACTATATCATCGCTATTCTTCGAAAACCTCGTAACTGCAGCTTGTTTTAAGCTGCAGTTACGAGGTTTTCGAAGAAAAGCGACAATATATTTTAGTATGGGTAGATGGAAGGACAGACAGATGGAAAAGAGGATACCAATATGCATCCACTTTCCAGAGCATACAAAAATTGCAGTTTTGGCATTGTCATTCAGCATCACTATAGCCTTCTTATAAATATTAAAGGGACATTTTATCCCAGCCGTGATTGTAAGCCAATATTGTTGTCTATCTATAATACTCAGGAATGACCAACGATAAGTAACAACTAGATGACAGACGTACACGCAATCCTCCAGGCCTAACTTGTCTACAAATTTCCTGCAATTACAGAAATGTGGCCACTTATTTATCTCATTTTTCTTGCCTTCCAGATGTCCAGAAAGTTGACCACTGCACTAACTTTGTCTAACAAATATTCTTTTTATATGTCATTTGATAGACTGCATTTTTGCATCAAAGGACTAGTCAATACATAATTTCTTTTTAATTCATTTTGTGATAGCATTTATCCCAAAGTATGTCATCAAGCCTAATATCTCCAAGCAGACAAAATACAACAACAATTTTTCTAGAAAAAAAATCTCACCCATTATTTTTTTATGATGCTCACAAAACTTAATCCTTTCCAAAACAAGGCCCAGTTTTAACGTCCCTAGTAGAAAATGCTTGGATAAACATTGAGGCAAAAGAAGAAAGTGCTGGTGACCAGCACTTTCTCCTTTTGCCTCAATATTTTCTGGGCTATAACATGCATAAAATTATTATTTTCTCCTTTTGATATGATTTATTTTGTCGTCTGCAACCCCTTTTGAGTTTGGACCACTCTAAAATTTTGTCGTTTGGGAAAGGGTTAAATGCCTGGATACTAAAGTTTTTGCTGTATATCCTCTGACGTAATTCTTCAGCTGGTTTTCTCACACACATTCTCCGACATTCTCATTATTTCTTCATCACCAGGATTATTTTTACATTTAATATTTTTGCCGTCTGCAACATATTTACATGGCAACGCTACAAGACATCCATACACAAGTAGTAAAGAGTTTTTGTAAAATGCAGTGTTTTTGTAACAGGGCATTATTTCTGTAGTTATGTAATTATGTATGTTTTCAGTTCCAATGAAATATTAACTTTGTCATTTATGGGTACAATTTTTTTAAAAAGCCTATGATTGTGTTATCATCACTTACAGTCTTTATAGACTAAATCATGATCCAAATTGAAATTCATAGGAAAGACGTTTTCCGAAAACCACCCCCACCCCTAGCTGATAGGTTTCTCCACCAGGGCACAGGAGCTTAGGAGAGGTAAATGATCTATTAATTGCTTTTGAATACAAAATCTAATTGTCTTGAAACAAAAGGAGTACCTAAACATAATTTGCCTATCCACTGACCATGATATTTCCAGAGAAAATAGTTTTCCTATCTCTCCATCTCCATTCTTGTTTTCTTGTCTTTGATTACAGAACACACTACCCAATCTGACAAACATAGTACAAAAACATAGTTTCTTGGAACCTACTCCCAACATTAACATTACATTAACACTGACCCCTAGAAACCGAAGTGTTTCCCATTACCAGACGGGACGATTTTGGACTTTTCCAATTTGAAAGGTGTTAGAGACAACAATTTCTAGTGACTGAAGTTATACATTTTTTGGCTTTTCTGTTTAGAAAACATTGTGGGAAATGAAGAAATTGCTTGTTACAAGCAATTTATTCATTTTCTATGTTTTCCACAGCCTTTGTCTTGTAGGGCATCAAACTGCGTTATTATGAGGGAATGGCTTAAGGTTGAAATAATTTAGAAAACAACTGAAGAGCTCTATAGATGTTAAAGAATTTGTTATGCTGCACGAGTCTGCATACAAAATCAGTCTTCTCAAATTATTTAGAACATTTAATATATCTGCAGTCTCTTTTCATTAGATTTGATGACATTTTTAGACCAAATATTCAGAATTAAATGTCAAACCAAATTGAAATTTAATCTGGTTGTATCTTTCAATCAGCAAATGTAGTGCAAATCCTGATGTCAAAATTAAAATAATTTCTTATAGGCTGCCTGTACACTGCCAAGCCAAATCTCTCAACCCAAGGATTTTGCAAAGTGTAATAATTTTGTTCACAAATCCAAGAAATTGTTGATGCATAAAAGTTTGCTTTGAAATAATCCCAAAACTTATCATTTGGGAAACAAAAAATATTCCATTATGACCTCAACTGCAAGACATTACTTTCAAGTATTTACCAACTTCAACAATATTTCATTTCAAACCTCTTCAATTCTAGTTATCTCTTTGAAATCATTGACCCAATAAATCCTAAGGAAAAAATGCCAAACATTGGCTAAAAACATGCAATGTTTCCACTGACAGGTTTTAGACAAAAGTATAAAGGATGTTTTACATAATCGTCCCACACAATTTCTCAGAAAATTGTTTTCTTATCATTCATCACAACACACATTGTTCACTTCCAAAACATCATAACAGAGTTTAGTTGGCTTTTAAGGTATCCAAACCCTCGAAAGCACCAAAGAGCCAGAGGCGAAATTTGAAAAGTGCCAATAATTCCTTAACTGTGTTACATGTCCATTCCAAATACAAACATAAGCATTTTGAACGGTTTAGAATTTTGAATTAATGCATACTTCTCGAAATATTTGACTAAAATGTTCAAAATTAACTCCCTTGCATATGAATATAGAGTAAAAAATATTTGTAAATTATATTCTTCTTGATGCATAATCTTGAAATCAGGCACGGTGAATCAACTTATGTGAAGTTTATTCACAAGTGCGTGTAATTTGTTTCATTTCGCATGGCTAGAAAGTGCTGTTTTCTTTCATGGTCTGTAAACCTTAAGTAAGTGGTATTATTGTGTTTTGTAAGTCAAATAAAATGTTTAGATTACACCATACAGCCATAGTAGAAATCCAATTTGTTCCTTTAATTCTTATCATCAAATATTCCTGGAAAAGGAAAAAGAGTAATATTTCCATTCTGCATCAATCTCTATACCCAGTCCTATATCATAATCTTACCTTTCCTCTGAGCATGATTGAATTTGCTAATGGACAGACAGACGGTTTGGTTTGAATAAGATTAACCCATTACCAGACGGCACAATTTTGGACTTCCAATTTGAAAGGTGTTGAAGACGACAATTCCAAGTTGATGACATTTTAAAAATATTTCCATTTTGTGTTAGAAAACATTGTGGATAATGAAGAAATTGCTTGTCACAAGCAATTTCTTCATTTTCCACAATGTTTTCCAAAGTCTTTCTTTTTGGGGGAGTCATAAAGAGTCATTGTGTGGTAATGGGTTAAATACCATAGGATAATAGTATTTTAGTCATAATCATGGCAGCTGGAGCACCTATCTTTGTGTTTCTCTCTCCATTACACTGATGGTACACCATGCCAGTAAAATATAAGACCTGTTGGGCATAATGAAGAAATATTTTCATAGTCTGCTTATGACATGATTTCATTGTATACAATTTTTTATCAATTTATTTATTCCTAATCCATATTTTATAAAGGTAATCCTATTTGTCATTTCCTATTTCAATCTTATATAGATATCAAATGAGTAATAGTGATCCTTTCCTGAAGGAAAAGGATGTCACTAATAGAAAAGGCTAAGAAAATCATAGAGGCAAAAGAGTAGAATGCTGATTGTTAGTATAATTTCTTCTTTTGCCTAAATATTTTCTAAAATGTATGCAAATTCCATATTCATTTACACTGATTTTGTTGTCTGAAGCACTTTTCACATTGTAATTTTAATTTCTGCTATTTGTGAATGGGTTGATCCTTTTCCAAGAGGACAAAATAGTAAACATATCAAATGTGCACTAAATAGGGCTGGGACGAGTACTCGAGTACCCGGGTATCGGGTCGGGTAACACCACTACCCGGGTACTGAATCATTACCCGTTACTCGGTTTAAATGACGTAACTAAAGGGAAAGCTTTTTAACAAGTTCATAACATTCATGCCTTTTTGACCGCGGGTCAACATTTTACTTGATTATGAGCCGGAAGAAGACCATCCAAACAGTTTGAAATGGTTACACCCCTATCTATTTGGGATACTTTAACGCGTGTGTGTGTGTGGGGGGGGGGGGGGGTGCGTAACTAGGCAGATGCCTGGAAGCCTGGGCTTCAACATAAATATTTTGCAAGTGCGTCCAGTGGTCTTTCCAAGAAAAAGTGTGAAAAACAGACCCTTCTAAAGATGCCCTGCGCCCCCGAATCCATTACGATCTGATACGAAACGGACTCTTTTATTTAAAGGTGTTGCAGACGGCAGTTTCCAGTGAATGTAATTTTACATTATTGGTCTATCTGTCTAGAAAACATTGTGGAAAATGCAGAAATTGCTGGTCACAAGCAAAATCTTCGTTTTCCGAAAGGTAACGCACTTGGCTTCAACATTAAAAAATTTCAGGCCACGTCCCTGGAAATGATAAAATTTTCAGACTGGAGTATCTTTTCGTTCTGTAAGCACAGGCCCGTAGGAAGCAATTTCATATTAGGGTGGCTGAAGCCCCTGTGTCTGAATATGGGGGGTTAAATTGGATTTTCCATAAATTTTCAGCGTAAAATACGGAAAATTCGGCATTTTGTTGGCGCCCCAGGCACTGTTCCTATGGGCCTGAAGCAATCCTAATATTTAGCAAGTGTCATGAACATGAACCAAAAGTCACGTAAGGGGATCGAAATCTCTAAATGCCAGCTTATTCAAGCTGTAGATGCAGTTGCCAACATTTTACCAGTGTTTTGTCAGTAAGATGTGTGTCTGCGAAAGTTTGACCAGTCTTTTTTGTCGCAGAATAGTACAAAAAACATAAAAAAGTGTATTCCAATATTGCATTTGGTCTTCTCATTGTCTTGAAGAAGACTAATGAATTGCCAATTTTCGCTTTTTGAAGAAGACGTCGACGAAGCGTGGTTTGTTTGAAGCCATGTATAGCAAACAAGTGCCAAGATAGAAAAAAATATTTATAGATCACTTGGTGTTTTGAATCATCATCGGGTACTCGAGTACCCGCGGGTAATACAACCACGGGTACCCGGGTACAAAATTTCTACCCGTCCCAGCTCTAGCACTAAACATTATATAAAGACACAAAAAAATGTTGAGCATGCTTAGCAAGTGTATCAGCATTTTCTCAATTCTTCTCAATATTTTCCAATGCTCTCTCTGTGGTAGGAATCGATATCAAAACATAATTTAGGAAAGGGCTGAGACAAAATTATATTGTAAACAATTTTTATCAGTAAATTTATTCTTAATTCTTACTTTATGATAAGGTAATCCAATTGATAATCCAATTAGGAATTTTTCAGGTAAAATTGCAAGTCACCATGCACAGATAGCTAATTCCAATGAGAAATTGCAGTCATGTCACATTACTCCAAGAATGTCTTAACATAACAGCGTTAAACATGAAATTGTTGGATCATTTTAATTGGCCTGTATTTGACAATTTCGATTCCAAATATTAAAACCCTTTATAGTAAAATTGCACTTTCGATTAAACCCTTTCCAATATTTGATTAAATTTGAGTAGAACCCTGAAAAATTCCTTTTGCATAGTATGGACCTTTCATTATTTCTTGTCATTAATCCATTACCACACATTGACGCCTTCTGACTCCCAAATTGACAAAGGCTTTGGAAAACATCGTGGAAAATGAAGAAATTGCTTGTGACAAGCAATTTCTTCATTTCCCACAATGTTTTCTACCACAACAGAACAACAAATACTAAATTTCATTCACTTTAAATTGTTGTCTGCAACATCTTTGACTTTGGATCAACCTAAATTCTTGTTATTTGGTAATAGGTTAACCCATTGGGACAAAAGAAGAAAATGAGGATAATTAGCATTTTCCTTTTTCCATCATATTTGCTGTGCTATAATGTATACACAAATCCTTTTTTATCAAAATCCATTCTGTCATCTGCAGCTTTTTTCACACTAAAACTGTCAATTTCTATTGTTAGAGAAAGGACTACAATTCAAAGCAAACAGGATTTCAAATACTTTCGAAGACCACAATAACAATCTCCGAGAAAATATATGGTTTCCTTTGAAATATTGTAATTTTCATAGGAAAAAATGCAAAAGTTATAAATATTGAGTAATTCAACATTCTAAGATATTGTACAGAAAACATTGAATGAGAAGAAGAAAATGTTGTTCATTTAAAGCATGTTGTCTACTCCCCACATATTTTTCAAACTTTTTCAGCAGACTCTTCAATACTATGAAAACAGAAAGAAAGAGTAATCACAAGAATGGCATGTAGCTATATTATGTTATCATAATGGGACACCAATTTTAATACCTATTTGCAACAAGATGAAAGAACAGCTGAAAAAGGTAAACATTCATAGAAAAAGCCTGTATGCTTTGTCAACAAATGGTGGCTTTTTTATTGACATAAAAAGGTCAGCAATTTTCCGTCACCCTTTCAGTATTATAACATCAAATCAATATGAACGTTTTGCAATAAATGATCAGTTTTTCATCTGTGACTAAGCCTTGTTCAATAGATTATATTTAAACTTTTAAAATGAATTTAAGCAAAGAAATGGTTTTCCCTTTCTAATTTGAGTGACCTCTGACTCAAAAATCAAGACATATTATGACAGTGGGCCGTATCCCTATTTCAATCAGACTATAAACTACATTTTAATTAATTTGAATACATTTCAATAATTTTTAGCTCCACTGGCCGAAGGCCAGCGGGGCTTATGTCATGGCCCTGTGTCCGTCGTCCGTCTGTGCGTCTGTCCGTGCGTCCGTGCGTAAACTTTTTCTTTAAAAATCTTCTTCTCCAAAACTACTGGACCAATTTCAACCAAACTCCACAGGAATCTTCCTTGTATGAACCTCTTCCAAATTCCTTCAAAAAAATAGATTCCGTGCGGAACTTGAATTTTAATTAATGAAATTAAATTAAATTTTCGAAAAATCTTTAACAATTCTTCTTCTCCAAAACTACTGGACCAATTTCAACCAAACTTCACAGAAATCTTCCTTGCATGAATTTCTACCAAATTTCTTCAAAAGATTAAAATCCGCGCAGAACTTGAATTTTAATTAATTTAATTGAATTAATTTTCGAAAAATCTTTAAAAATTCTTCTTCTCCAAAACTACTGGACCAATTTCAACCAAACTTCACAGAAATCGTCCTTGCATGAATCTCTACCAAATTCCTTCAAAAGATTAAAATCGGTGCAGAACTTGAATTTTAAATAATTTAATTGATTTAAATTTTCGAAAAAAAATTTAAAATTCTTCTTCTCCAAAACTACTGGACCAATTTCAACCAAACTTCACAGAAATCTTCCTTGTATGAATCTCTTCTTAATTCCTTCAAAAACATAAATTCTGTGTATAACTTGAATTTTAATTAATTTAATTGAATTAAATTTTCGAAAAATCTTTAAAAATTCTTCTTCTCCAAAACTACTCGACCAATTTCAACCAAACTTCACAGAAATCTTCCTTGCATGAATCTCTACCAAATTCCTTCAAAAGATCAAAATCCGCACAGAACTTGAATTTTAATTAATTTAATTGATTTAAATTTTCGAAAAATCTTTAAAAATTCTTCTTCTCCAAAACTACTGGACCAATTTCAACCAAACTTTACAGAAATGTTCCTTGCATGAATCTCTTCTTAATTCCTTCAAAAAAAAAATAAATTCTGTGTAAAACTTTAATTTTGATTAATTAAATTAGATTAATTTTTTGAAAAATCTTCTTTTCCAAAACTATTGGACCAATTTTAACCAAACTTCACATGAATCTTCCTTGCATGAATCTCCTTTAAATTCCTTCAAAAAAATAATTTCCATGTAGAACTTGAATTTTAATAAATTTTATTAAATTGAATTTTCGAATAATTGTTAAACAATCTTCTTCTCCAAAACTACAGGACCAATTTCAACCAAACTTCACAGGAATCTTCCTTGTATGAATCTCTCCCAAATTCCTTCACAATTGGATGAAAAGCTTGGCCGCTGTGGGCTACGCTTATTTTTCGCTATATGAAACAGTGTAATTTTAACAAAATTTTAAAAACCTTTCTGCTCCTTAATTACTTATTGGATTTCGTTCTGGTGTAGCATGAATCTTCTTTGGAAAGACCTCTATTGTATTCCTTGAAGAAGTTTGTAGTCTAAATGTCTAAAAGCCAGTGGAGCGATACAGGGTCATCTTGGCCCTCTTGTTGATGAATGCGTATGCAATGCTCTCACCAGTAATATTGTTATAGAACAAGGCCGAGCCGCTGTGGCCAGAATTGATGCTTTTACTTTCCGGAACCTTTGCATCTACACTGCGGTAACCTGCTATAACTGTTTGTAACTGAACTGCAAACTTTCTCTGCATAGTCTTTTTTTCTACAACCTACTATTTTCAAACTTTCTTTTGGTTTGCTGTTTTCCATCTGATGATAGCTTAACATTACCTTGGATACAATTCATCAAAGAAAAGTTCTAAAATAGGACAGATTCATCACTTCTATTATTGTATGTTTATGGATGAGTTCAAATTCTAAAATAGCAGTGAGATATTAGTCATGATATTTTTGTAACCTGAATAAAGCCTGGAAATATCTAATGAAAGTTTACTTATCAAATAAGGCCCACAATACATCAATACCCATAAACGGTCATTTCCTGTTGATCATCTCATGTTGCCGTAATTCTTGTTTGTCCATTCAAAATGGTCAATAATGAACGTTTTCCTTCATAATACCGACGGTCATATTCTTATCTGTTGCCCTACTATTGCTTTACACATTACAAGACGGTAAAATTTTAGATTTGTCCAAATTCAAAAATGTTGCAGACAACAATTTAAACTGACTGAAATTTTATAACTTTGGGCCTTTGCATGTAGAAAAAATTGTGGGAAATGAAGAAATTGCTTGTCACAAGCAATTTCTTCCTTTTCCACACTGTTTTCCAAAGCCATTATCTCGAAGAGGTGTCAAAAGACAATTATTGTTTGGTAATGGGTTGAAACATATTCATATTTGGCGCCGTTTTGCTGCAAGCTTCTTCCAAAATCGTACTACAGCTTGATACAAGGTCTTTGAAAATTAGTGAACAAGCGGCTATACAGACATACTTAACCCTCTTAGCTATAAGTAAGAGCAAGCATTAAAGCAAATATAGACTGATTTCATAGAATTGAATTAAAAGAAAAGGTCAAATTGATCTAATTTTAATGACTTGGATGACCTGTGTTTGACAAAAAGTAAGCTTATAACAAAACATGAATTAAATCCTTTTATAGACATTTATCAATAGAATCATATCAAAATTGAGCAATTCAAATATATGTCGTTGATATCTGCCCTTTTCTTCAAAACTTTGTTACTACATTTTAAGCTTACTTTTTTAAGGCTTGAGAAAACATTGATCATGCAAAAGAAGATAATGATGGTGACCAGCATTTTCCCCTTTAATAATTGCCTCAATATTTTCTGTACTTTATTGTACTCAAATATAATTTAAATTAACAGTCATGCAATTTGTTTGAAGAAGCTTTAAACTTTGACCACCCTAGCATTTTGCTGTTTGAGAAAATGTTAAAGTTAGATCTTGGTCAAGCTTAAACCAGGTCTAATTGTAACAGTCTCATTATGTAATGGATTCAGAATATTTTTGAATATGAAATTTTATCACAGACATTTTTTGGTCAGATTTGTTGTTTTGAGATTTTACAATTTCAAATGGCATCTAGAACTGATTCTGTCAATCTGTGAATTCTTTTGTCTAAGAGAGACCCACAGAAAAAACTCTATGGTCACTGGAATCAACAGTTCACAGCCTATAACCATGACTTATCAACAGTTGGAATTTTTGTTTATCCTTCATGATTGCTACAAAGCCTGGTTTATTTCAGTTTTATGACCCCCACTAAAATGGTTTAGGGACCCTAATTAATTCTAAATTACTGCTAGTTAGCCAGCAAGACAAACAACCAGCTCCTAACTTGAAACATGCCCTGGTCAGACTGACCGGACAATATAAACAGAAATTTGACAACAGGTGCAAGCATGGTCTAAACAATGCACATCTGTGTCTACTTCAAGTAGAGTTGTGCCCTATCTATTTCAATCATCAAGTTAAATGTTCCAATAGAGTGGACCATGGAAACTTTCCAAGTTGTTTGGTCAGTAGATTCGGCTATTGTAAGTATATAAAAAATTCATGTATACATACAGCAGTTCAGCATGCTACTCTGATTTGGCTTTCCGTTTTGTTGCCATGTTGTTTATCAGCAGTTTCCTCTTTTGTCTCGATGTTTTCCCAAGCCTTTTCTGTTAGGGACGTCAAAACTAGGTCTTGTTTGGGAGAGGGTTAAAATATTAATATTAGAAAAAGTATGTGAAAATATTGAGCAAAAGAAGAAAATGCATGTAACCAACATCTCATTTTGCCTCATTATTTCATGTGCTTTATTGAAAAAAAAAATCAGATCATTTTCAACATTTTCAAATTAGAACAGTCCAAATATTTGCCATTTGGGAGTGTGTTTTAGAAATTTCTGTGTATAATCTATAATCTTTGGAACCATTTTCTGAACCAACTCCAAGATATTTTAAGACATTTCATGTAAACGGTTCATTCTGAAGACTTTGCCAAATGATTATTTTCAAGATGCGGAGAAATATGTGTAATTGTTTTTAGAACATTCTACAGCAGTCTCAGCTTGATGACGGTTATTATCGTTGCTTTTCTCCAAAAAACTCGTAACTGCAGCTTGTTTTAAGCTGCAGTTATGAGGTTTTGGAAAAAATGCAATGTTATACAACCATGCTGCTGCAATCTGAGGGCTTATGATGCAAAAATATTGTATGTGTACATAATAAGGGCATTTGCAATAGATCTCTGTTCATGAGTGCTGAAAATAATCTTTTGTCATGCTGAGACCAAGATATGCCAACTGGTAATTTCCATAGACATCTACAGGTTTTACATGTTATTATTTGAAACGAAGTTGCTGATGTGCTGATGCAAAAGATGAACAATTTTCGGTACAACATTGTGGCACTTTTCATAAGAACATTCAAAGATCTAACTGTAGCTTGTTTCAAGCTTAAATATATAGTAGTAGGAAGCCATTAACTTGTGAAACAGTAACTCCCATGTAAAAAGGCTTTTTTTCTTTTTCATTGATACAGGTAATATATACTCAATTGTGACCTTGACCTTCAGAGATATTTTTTCACAAAAAACCCAGTAACAAACCAAATACATTTGTTAACAAGATGGGTTTGTGAAACACTAAATGTCCCCTGAATGGCTATTTTTGGAGAAAAAAGCCAATGTAAAGTTTTCATGTTAAGTTTACGAATGACAGACAGAAAGACAGATGGACGTACAGACAACAGTTAAACAAATTGCCCAGATCTTTCAATACAGGGGCATTAAGAATTTCATTACTTGACATCCTGAAAACAAGATAGCTGAAATGAAGCTCAAAACCTCAAGATATATATGTCAACCACTTATGCCTCTCTTTTCTCCAAATATGGAATAGTTAACCCATATCATAAACTGGATTAATCAATGAAATCCATCTCGCGTTTATTTACAATCATCTCAAAATAATTCTGAACAGAACAGATGCATTACCAGTTAACCCTTTCCCAAACGACACATTTTTGTGGTGGCCATATTCAATAGCTGCTGCAGATGACAATATTAGTATTGTTAACGATAGAATTTGTGTGGAAAATAGCTAAGAAAATATTGAGACAAAAGGAGAAACTGCTGGTTAACAGCAGTTTCTTCTTTTGTTTCAATGTTTTCCCAAGCCTTTTCTATTAGGAACGTTAAAACCAGGTCTTGTTTGGGAGAGGGTTAAATACCACAGCTTCCTGCTTTTGTTTACATCACCAATATTCTCCAGGCTGGTTTGCCAAAGGAAATATTTATTTAGCCACAAATAAAAATACACAGAGACACTTAAGGGCAAAAACCTTTCCAGGAAAGTAATTCTATCTATACAAAACAAATCTGCTTATCCACTTTATACCAAAAGGACCACAATGGTCCGGTATAGCTCTTCAGAATAATTCTGCAAAACTAAAGTTACAAGCTATCAAAACAAATAAGAATGAACATTAATAAAGCTAAGGAAGCTTAATGAAGTTTCACATTAACATTATATGCAAATGCAGCAAAAATTAAACACCATTAAGAATCCAGACATGAATATTCCTGCTTTGTCATAGATAAAGATCAGCCTCATATATATGTAGTCTATATAATCTTGCTCCATAACACTTGATTACTACAATCAACTAATAGTTTCTCATAGATTCAATTCTTATAAAGGATTGAAAGGGTTTACAAAAATGCTACTGGTGCTATTTAGATCATTTTGGGAAGGAATTATCATCATTTATCATGACATGGTTTAACTGGATTTGTTGAATCACATTTACAGAAATTAAGATCATATAATCACATGCTTTTTGATAACCATTACATCCAGGTAGCGAGATGTAATGTTGTTCTCAGAGCCTTACACCCAATTAACCTGGAGTTCAACCCAATTAATTGCATATCACCTGTTGAATTTCACATTTCAGTTACAAACAATTAACAGATATAATGGCATGTAACAAATTGAAGTGAACAGTCTAATATTTCAATATATTTTTTATAGTCTGATCATTTCTAAATACCTGTAACTATCATCTAAATCAACCAGCAGTAAAAAGGTTTTGAAAATAAATTGTTAAAATATGGCAAAATGTTTACTTACCTTAATGAGCAAACGTCTCATTCCTTTGATCAATTCAATAATGGTCTAGTTATTAATCCCAAAATGGCCTAACATCAATGTTCAATATGGAACAAGAGAGTAGTGACCAAATTGACATGCAGACAGACACATTGGTAAAATGCTCATACAGCTCTAAAGTCATTTTGAATGTATTAAATGATATGATTTGGCAGTATTATTGTCAAAGAGGAAGACTATCACTGCCAATAGACATGATCTGATCTGGAAACATGGGGGTCTCAAATTTATATGTTGTAAGAACTCTTTTTCCAGTCTCATCAGCTCATACAAAAGTTGCCAGTATTTTAAGCCTCGAGATATCTTACAACCCGTCATGCAACTTTATAAATCGTGCGTCTTTAAACGCACAATTTATAAGGACGCACGATGGGTTGTAAGAGAGGCTGAAGAATTGTTTTGTCAATTCTTAGCTGCGTGCAGTCTGTGTCGTGGTTGCGTCCACCAAAATCGTACGGTGCATGTGCGTGCATCGTACAACTTCACCTAAGTTTTAGACGAAGACCGCATGCAGGAGCATGTACGACAGTTTGTAAGAGAGGCTATAGTGGGGTTTGCTAGAGATTGCATGGTATTACTTTTACTCAGTCAGAAAATCCAGACAATTTTTGAGACAAGATAAAGGATGATGATCTGTGTGTAATTAGTTTGGTCTATATTTGAAATGCATGACATAAGCATCATAACAGCTTCTAGATTACATCTCTGATGTAGAAGTTTTGGCTACAGATCAACTACAAAAGTAAACAGCTAGTAAAGAATCTGCAACTCTATATATCTTATACCAGACATAAACATAACTGATTATTTCATTTCTTTTACAGAAATAAGGACTGCTTAGACTGTCTATTTGCTCCTTTGCCCAAAATTATCGCCATTTTCCCCAATCTTTTGAAGACATAGGGACAAAATTCCCTTTTCTAACAGCTTGGTAGATAGATCAATGAAAGCGAGATTCAATAACTGTCTAAAATGCCACCATTTTTTTTATGACCATGTGGGTGGGCATTGTCCACTTGGTTTCCAAAGCTTTGGCAGACCACATTTTTTTATCGAAATATTCCAACTTATACCTGACTTCCTATAATTTACTGAACATTTCATCAATGACTTGATCAATGTAAGGAAACACAAATCTTACCTGTCAAAAGGATTGATGTTTGTGATGCTTCTGCAATTTTTAATGTAAAATCTGAAAATAGAGAAAAAATACATGATAATCACGAGCTTTCAAAGTAAATAAAATGCTAGAACCTGATCTACCGAATAGTGTACAACGATCATCAAATCAAATTTCCAGCTTCACATTTCTTAATTACATGTAATATCAGAAGTATACTTAAAAGTATATTAGAGCTAGAATATTCTATGAAAGTGTCGTACCTTGTTAATGTTTAAGTGAAGATCTAATTATCACAAAGTAATATACATTTCCAACAATGAATGGCACCACAAGAACATAATAATGCACTTATAGATAAGAAATGGGCCTACTTATGATGTCCTTTGTAAAATAAGTCACTGCTTTGCAACAGTATTCTGCAGACCTTTGATCTATAATTGTAATTTTAATCCAAAGGCAACCTAACAGCACACAGTGATTAATTAAACAAATATTTCATGTTGTCATTTTGTGTAACAGTTTAAACATAACATGAATTATGTAGACACAAAACAAAAATTCCCAGTAAATTATGAAGCACACACAGTTTCCTACAGATCGGGTGTATAATTATGCCTGAAGCATGGCCGACTATGTAAATACCTTTCTGTGAGCGCAGTGTCATGATACACTTAGCTGCTTATCATAACTTTACTTTTGTTTCAAACTTTTGCAAACAATAGCTAAACAATTGCTGCCTCCAATGTCTCTAACAGAAAAAGCTTGAACATTTAACATTGAGACAAAATACCGAAATGCTGATAAGTAAAGGCCATTAACCCTTTCCCAAACAAGACCTGGTTGTGACATCTTTATTAGAATAGGCTTGGGAAAACATTGAAATAAAAGAAGAAACTGCTGATAACCAGCAGTTTCTCCTTTTGTCTCAATGTTTTCTATGCCATATTTTACACAAAGTCTATCTTTAATAACATCCATTTTGTCATTTGTGGCAGTTTTTTTACGTGGATCATCCGAAAATTATACGTTTGGGAAAGAGTTAAACTGGTAAAGGTCTAGATAAATCAACTGACAGAGCATCGCTAGCTATAACTAGAGATGCTCTGGCAGGTCATTTATCGGACCTATACTAATCATTAAATAATATGCTCAACTCTTTCTAAACACAGGCAAAAAAAGTATTAGATCTAATATAAGGCTGTTGACAGCAACAAGTCTTTAATTTTGTCAACTGACAGAAGGGCCAGATACAAGACCGTTTCATTACATGAGTGAGTTGCTTTACAAGATTAAAATTATGTAAATTTAGGGATGGAGCAAATTTAATCCAAGTCAATTCCTAAACTATTTGACACAAGTCATCCAGTCTAATCGCTCTCATTCAGTAGTCGAAATTTCATTGCATTTTTGTAAGGCGTAACAGATTAAACTTTTATTTCTTCAAGCATACTTCCAAATTGTAACCTTAGGTCATAATTTGGCCTAAAATTTATTCAAATTGCTTTGATTGGCAGATTTGATTATATATTTCAAGAAGCATGCTGCATGATTTGGTTCCTCCATATTCAATGCAAAAATATATTTTGGCAAATATGCTGGAATTTTTGACAATCATTTTGGTCTGTAAAACCGTAACTTTTGAAGGCCTGAGTCCCTGGATATTTTAATATTTGATTAACAATATACACACTGGTGGTGAACTCGGCCAAAGCCATGGATGTTTTTCGCTACAACAAGGTACAGATATTTTGCCATTAAATGTGAGTTTAAAGATCTGATTGGATAGTTTTTCTAATAACAATAAATTTGTTCTAAAAATAGACTGGTTAACTGATGTGTATTGACAAACTGTCGGTGTTGTTATAAAATCTCGTAACTACGGCTTTATCGAAGCCGTAGTTACGATATCTTATAACAACACCGACGGAATATATAATGATCGCGAAAAAACGTCCCACACTTTGGCCGTGTTCACCACCTGTGATAAAGTTTGTTTTCACATCATGTTTTTGTAACTTCCATCATTGTCAATTTAAACCACTCTGACTTTTCAAAATTTTGTTGTTCAAAAAGTGTTGAAATCATTTTTTACAGGTACAAAGCCCACTTGATATTCTTTAATATTTTTTATTTCAAACAAAATCAAATACCAGATTTACTTCAAATTAAGCCAGCTATATTAAAATGTTTTAACTGCCATGTGTTTTCAGTTTAATGCAGGAATTTGTCTACAATTTCATTTTTTATGTGCTTTATCAGAGAATTTGAGAGCTAGGAATGCAGGTATTGAGGCAAGAGTTGATAGAAGCTTGATAATAATGGCATTTATCTATTACAAATTACATGCATCAAATCAAGCAAGATTTTGTTTTTTTGTCTTCAAAGATCCTTTCTTTGAAGATATCTTGAACTGTTGACCTGACTTTTTACTATGACTTTTAATTTCGTTTTATATTTCAAGTGTTCCCGACACTTTTATATAGATATTTTGAAAAGTATGTTAATCGTAAGACATGCTTGCATCAATTCTGCAATGGCTATCTGATAACATTGTTATTCTTTTGTTATTGGAGAATATTTTTCTATATCATGGTGTATAATCATGTGACTCATAATTTCCGATAATCTTCAATAACTTTTTAAATACTTGACCAATTTGAATTCGGTTTGAAGCATAGAAGCTGGGAAAATGCCAGGAATAAGCTGGACATGTTGGATTTTTAAAAAAATCAACTGATAAAAAAGTTATTGAAGATAAACCAAAATTTTGGTTTATCTTCAATAACTTTTTTATCAGTTGATTTTTCAAAAATCAACCATGTTCATCTAATGCATGACGTCTGTCCACATTCTCTGCTTTAAAACGAATTCAAATCGTTCCCGTATTAAGTTATTGAAGATTTTCAGTAATTAATGCATCACATGATTATACACTGTGCGTTTAGTTGTCTTCATCATTCTGACTTTTCTCTGAAAACATGCTGTTTCTTTACAACTATATCCAGAAATGTTAAAGAAAATGGGTTCTTCAATCCCAGCTTCAAACCTTCAATAGAAAGCTGAGCAACTGATTTAACCCTTTCCCAAACAAGACCTTGTTTTGACGTCCCAAATTGGAAATGCTTGGGAAAACATTGAAACAAAAGAAGAAACTGCTGATAACCAGCAGTTTCTCCTTTTGTCTCTGTATTTTCTTTGCTATATTTTACACAAATCCAGTCTTTTTCAACATTCATTTTGTCGTCTGCAGCAGCTTTCAAATTGGATCACCCTAAAATTTTGCTGTTTGGGAAAGGGTTTAAAACTATATCCAGAAATGTTCCAGAAAATGGGTTCCTCAATCCCAGTTTCAAACCACCAATAGAAAGCTGAGCAACTGATCTAAATGACACTGATATACCATCTGAATGTTACATTATGTCCCTTTTCAACTAAAACCTTGTAACTGCAGCTTGTTTTAAGCTGCAGTTACGAGGTTTTTGTTGAAAAGCAGCGATTAGTCATATAGCTATAGATTGTACTTAATTTCATTTCATTTTAAAAAATACAGAAAATAAAATAGCTGAGGAGATAGACAGATTGATGTACAACATCTTGGCTATTCTCTGTTGCATTCCTCAATTGCACAAGCTCCAACTTATGCCCCAGCAACAACAAAGACCAACTTTATCACCATTACAACTTAAATCCCTGCATTTGCACTTGTTATTCCAGCAATTAAAGTTCCACATGAGAGGTTCCAATAATTGGATGCGAGACTGGAAATATTTTTCAATTATATTTTATTACACTGGATCCCATTAGACAAAATGTTATCTTTGGAGAAGAACTTGAATAAAAGATAGCAGTTGCAAAATTTAGTTCTCTTTCCCACACAACAACATCTTAGACTATAAACAAGAGCTGTCACTGTAAGATGACAATGCCCCAGACACCGCTTTGATTTTAAATTATGGCCAATCTATGTTCAAGGTCAAGGTCATCCAGGGGTCAAGGTCACCAAAGTATGTGCCTACAGAAAGGTAATGTACCAAGGAATGTTGTGGTAAAGTATGAAGCGAATATGTTAAGTAATAAGGAAGTTATGGCCAATGTTAAAGTTTTTGGACGGAATGACGGACAGACGGACAGACGGACGGACAGACGGACGGACAGACGGACGGACAAGTCAAATTTATGATGCCTCCCTATCGGGGGCATAAAAAAGGAGTTAAAGACCAAAAAATGATTGTTACTGAAAATAGAACACAACTCAACATAGCCATGGTTGATAATCATGTGATACAATATTTTCAGAAAATCTTCAAAATTTTTCTTCAATAATTTTGTAATTACTGGACGGATTTGATATCGGTTTGAAGCAGAGAGTGTGGACAGACATCACGCATTAGATGGACATTGTTGATTTTTGAAAATTCAACTGATAAAAAAGTTATTGATGATAAACCAAAATTGTGGTTTATCTTCAATAACTTTTTTATCAGTTGAATTTTCAAAAATCAAACACATCCAGCCTATTCCTGGCATTTTCTCACCTTCTCTGCTTCAAACCGAATTCAAATCACACTGTGTTCATTAGGTTACAAGCAGCCCATGAATTTTACCTAGAAGGTTAACTGTACATGGATTAAACAGCTATGCGATGAATGTAATTCTATCTCAACTCTGACCTCAAGTACTGGTCATGGTATGTTATCAGTAGATCTATCAAAACTGTCTGACTGACCAGTTTCCAGGTTTTGCATTTTTTCTAGTTTTAATGATATATGGATGTCAAAGTACTGAAAGTATAGTAGGAATATCACATAAAAATTGCGGTTGTTGTTGCTCATGACATCTCAATGTTAGTTTGTTGTACAAAGGTAGGCGTATCATTTTCAGCATTTAACCATTTGTAATTTTGAATTCAAATTTTATATTCTAATTGCAATAATATCAAAAAATATTGTTGAAACTTCTTTTCAGTGAGTTAGTTACGCATACAAAACCTTACACCTGTTCTATACATCTCATGCAGTTGTACGGAAGGACCTTATTTGCTCACCTGAACCAAGATGGCAAGAGCGAGTCTTATTTTAATTCATTCATATTTGATTTGTGACTATAAATTTGAAAACAAACTTGTGGTCACCAACTTTCCGTTCAAGCTTTGTCTTACCGTAAAAATAGTCGAAAACGGCAATTTTGTCAAATTCACAGGCAGATAACTCTTGACTTTCTGGTCCGATCAGTCCGTATTAGATCTTATAGTAACCATCACTCAGTATGTCAAAGTTTCGTCTTGATCAGTCAAAAGTTGTAGATGCTAGGATGTAAACAAAGCTGAGAACAGTCGAAAATGACAATTTTGTCAAACCCAAGGGCGTACAACTCATGACTTTCCGGTCCGATCAAAATGAAAATCTAACTCATCCTAGATCTTATGGTCCAAATCCTTGTGTTCAAGTTTTGACTTGAGCTGTCAATAACAAATTATTGTAGATGCTAGAGAGTAAACATATTAACAAAGTTGAAAATAACAAACTAACAAAGATCCCTTTAAAACAGAACCTTTACCAAATGGCAAAATGTAAGGCTGCTCCAAGTTAATGGGTGTTTTAAACCACAACAAAACTATAGATGTCAGAAGTATAAAAATGTATGTCATAGAATAGCAAAAAAAAATAAAATAAAATAAAATAAATAAATAAAAAAACAATTTCTTCAATTGTATTGATATTGCATATCACTATGACTGTCTATAAATAGTGTCCACAACAAAATAACACATTTATCTATCTGAAATTACATTGTTATGATATATATATGATCGTATTTTGATAAAAAGAAAACAAGAGGACCAAGATGGTCCTATATCGCTCACCTGAGAGACCCCTGAGATATACTTTTTAGCAAACCTTTTAAATCTCCGAGGATTTTGAAAAGAGGATTTCGAAAAGGAGTCATATGACAATGGTACACACTTAATTTCAAAGCACAATTTGGGAAAAGATTGTCAAAGATTTTTCACTATATCTGTATTTAAAATCAGAAAACCCACAACATATTGCTGAATTTTCATTTCACATATAGACAAATCAAAGCATTTGGAAAGAGGTCATTGGGCTATAATATTTAGAAACCATAGAACTTAAGGTTTGGAAATTCTAAGACAATTCTAAACCTGTTCCCACTTTTTCAAATCTAGAATAATGATGACTTGAACTTTTCTGTTTAACAAGACAATAAAACACACAACTTCTATGCACTTTTTTCTGTACAAAATGGAAGAGCCTACAGCATAGGAATAATTTTAATAGTTATTAAACTAGGCAAAAAATTATCTTCAAGCCTTAACAACTTGAAAAGATTGTCAAACATTGCCCTCTATCATTTATATGGAACCGACAAAATAGGGGAATATTCATTGAACAGTAAGGATTTGGTTATTATTAAACCTTTTCCACACAACATAACATAAGAGCAGACATAAAAATAAAAGCTGCTGTAGATGATAAGACAGGTGTTGATAAAGACTGCATTCATGTATAAAACTGCAGAGAAAATGGTGAGGCAAAATGAGAAAACACAGGCTATCAAGTTATCAACATTTTCTTCTTTTACCATAACATTTACAAGCCTTTTCTGTCAGTGAGGCAAACCTGTTTATGGTAGAGGAAGGGCATAATGCTTTCCCATACAGAAAGGAAATAGACTGTTTCAATTTGAAAGTTCAGAAACACAAAATTGACAGCGGTACAAATAGGATTCATTTACAATAAACTAGCATATAAAATATTGAGGTAAAAGGAGAATCAGCATTTTCTTCATTTGACTCATTAATTTCCCAATCCTTTTCTAATAGTGACTTCAAAACAAGGTCTTTTCAGGAAAGGGTTAAAGTATTTAGTTGATCCCTAACGTAAATTAGCAAACATAAGTGCCTCTAACAGCTCCATGCATTCTTTATCAGATATTATGATCTGCATAATCAGATTAGACTCAAACTGTTATTTTAAGGATATGATATGTGATAAAATCTACCTGGTCAAAACAATTCCTCACTTGAAAATTCCAGAACCCACAACATAGGGCTTCTTTCCTTGCAATGTAATGATTTTAAGTATTCTGTTAGATGTTTATGAGATGTAAATTCAGGCAAAATTTCAAGACTCTAGGCCAAATAGTCTTTGAGAAAACTGTGTTTCTGTGTGAAACCTTAAACCCAACAACATAGGGCCAATTTTTCTTTAAGCACAATAATTTTAAGTATTTTGGTAGAGGGCATTGAGACAATGCTACATATAAAATTTCAAGACTCTAGACCTTTTGGTTTGGGAGGAGAAGATTTTTTTGTAATTGTGGACGGACGGACAGACAGACGGACGACGGACATTGATCAATCACAAAAGCTCACTCCGAGCACTTCGTGCTCAGGTGAGCTAAAAACAACACTTTTTAATAGCAACCATAATTTTGACTTGTCCACGAACCACCCAGCTTTAAAATTCTGCTTCTCCGTACAGGGAACTGGACAACCTGGACAACTGGGGCAGGTTAGTTCAGATTCACTGGTAACTATATGAATTTGCGTATAAAAACATGTCAAGGGAAACGGGCTTAATGTTTGTTAGCTTTAATACGTTAGAACACTGTGCCTCAGCAACAAACTGACTTTGGCCACAACTTTTAATTTGTAAAAGATTTAGCCTTCACATTTCACATGTGCATTGCTTATGGCAAGACCTTTTTGTTGGTTCCAAGCTTAAGGTCATCACTCAAGTTCAAGGTCATTTCTCAATGTCAAAATTTATAAAATCTGTCCGCCTGTCCTGAGCGATTTTTCCATAACCCTTGAGCCAAATCAAATGAAACTTACCATGTGATTTCACTATGATATAGTGCGGAGGATGTTTTTCTGAATTTTGGATATGATGTTTCATCACGGGAAATGGGGACTTTGGGCAAAATACAGTTTTTCTCTAATTTCTCCTAGTCTAATGGTCAGAATTTGATGAAATTTCATATTTCAGTAGATCTAGCAAATCAGATGCCCTTGACCATAAACTATTTAAATTTGTGTGTAGAAAATATGTCATGGGAAAAAGGGGCTTAATGTTTGTTAACTTTACGATAGCACTCCGTGTCTCAGCATCAAATTAGCATTGTCACAACTTTTGATTAGCTTCATATTTCACAAGTGCATTTTTTTATGACAAGACAATAAACTTTTTTTTCCTTTATGGCAAACATTTTGTAGCATTGTCTTATTTTGGGAGCATAATCCATCTCTGGTGGCTCTTGTTTTCCATCACTGTCCAATTTCCCGTAAACATTGCTAGAAATGAAAAAAGACTGGTAGGTAAAGATAGATAAAGACTTACTCAGAATGAGTAAATGAACTTAAGGGGAATTTTCGCTGCACATCTTCTTTACATTATTATTTACCCGTTTTTGTTTTACAAACTAAAATAGGTATATTTTATCCCATTACCCCACAGAGTGACACCTTTTGACTCCCCACAAGATAGAAACGAAGAAATTGCCTGATTTCTTCAATTCACACAATGTTTTCTTCATAAAAAGACCAAAAATATAGAATTTCATTTACTTGAAATTGTCGTCTCTAGCATCTTTGAATTTGGACAAGTCTAGAAATAATAGGTGTCAAAAGGAAATATTGAGAGAAACGGAGAAATTCATATTCACCCTAGTTTATTCTCTTATGTATTTTTTTCCGAATTATGTCTACAAGGGACGTCAAAACAATATCAGTTTTAGAAAGGTTATAAAATCAAAGTTCACCAGACCATAGGCTACATAGTAGAAAATGAAAAGACTTGCTTGCTTCAATCTAAAATCTAAGTTCCAACAACAAAGGGCCAATTTTGACATTTTGCAAGTTACGATAAAATTATTATTCTTTTTTCGACTCCGCCGAAGATAATGGTAAAACATTGAGGAAAATTATGAAGTTACTTGTGACAATCAATTCCTTCATTTCCCATAATGCTTTTCATAGAATATGATTTAAAAAAAACATGGAAAATTTCATTAATCCAGATTGTTGTCTGCGACATCTTTGAATTCAGATGACACTGAATTTCGCCATCTGGTCTATAATGTCAATAAAATTATGTTATGTTATAATGAGTAAAAAAAAACATATCATATCTTGGACCTTAAAAAACCAACAGAAATGCAAAACTAGGACAATATTTGATATATTAGGAGAGAGTTTTAGGAACATTTTAAAGATTCTTGCACTAACCTGTGATAAAAGTTACAGTTGGTTTTGTAATATTAATTTTAGGTAATATTGTAGGAAAATAATTTCCCCCCAGATCTCTTATCGGTGTCTGCCATCTAGAAAGGTATTTGGAAGGGGTCAGTCTAGGGCATCATGCTGAGAATCACTGACCGCCCCAATCTGATAAAAACATTTTAATGGCTAGGTTATGTTATGATAAACAAGACTTGCATTCTCGAGGTATAATCACTGGTGAGCTAGTCAGCTACACCTAAATGACATATTGATCAGTCAAGTATTCAAAAAGATATTGAAGATTGTCAGAAATTCTGAGTCACATGATTATACACCGTGATAGCTGCTCCCCTTACCAGAAGCTAGTCACAAACAATTCAAATTCCAAGGTCAAGGTCATGGTCCAAACTGAAAGGCCTAGGCACATCCTATCCATGTTCCAAATATTTGGGACTATTTTGCTATCACTGAAAGCAAATCATTTTACGTTTCTGATCAAGAATGAAGATTGCCATCTGATTTGGTTGCTTGGATTAAGGAAAAATCAGAAATTTTGAAAGATTAATGGAAAGTGGCAGAGGCCCAAAGCTTAATTTCCAAATTAATTTCTAACATAATCGGAACATTCTATGCCAGTCTTGAAGACATTGTTTATAAACAAACCAATATCAAGAACTATTTTCACCTCTGAAGAATGAAGAATTGTTTACAGTAACTCTTTCCTGAACAACCACAGTTATTTGGTATCTGGATTGTGGCAAAACATTGGGAAACAAAGAGAAAAGAAGAAAATGCTGATACCAGCATTTTCTTCTTTTCCCTCAATGTTGCCTACATTGTTGTAAAGACAAATTCCTTTTTTATGTTCATCCTTATGGTCATCTGCAGTATATTTCAATTCATTTCCAGTATAAAATTTTGCTGATTAGGAAAGGGTTAGCGGGAGTCTGACAAAAACCAGGGGAGTTCTTGAAACTGTTAAGCCATATGTTTATATTGCGTGGTTATCAGGAACTTTCTACTTTTTTTCTGTTTCTGACACTGCTGTCATGTGGTTTTGTAATAACCCCCCCCCCCCCCCCCCCGGTCCCACTGAGCCCGATTTAATCCCGATTTCGAAAATTTCAAAATCGGCACGAAATCGGCGTACTTCAGGAGAGTCGTAGTACATCCTGATTCTAATCGGCACCAATTCGGGATCAAAAATAAATCGGGACAAAAATTTCAACATGCGCAAATTTTTCTCCCGATTTCGAAAATCGTGGCCAAGTCGGCGCACCTCGGTGCACGTCGTATTAAATCGGCGTTCTTCGTAGTAGATAAATCGGCGTTATTCGGCGACTATATCGTACTTATTCGGGATACACATCTCGGCGATGAACACCGAATAACGCCGATTTACTACAAGCAAATTGCGATACACGCCGATGAACTACGACGAGTTACACGAATCGTTACCGAGGTACACCGATCTACAACGAATAACTACGGGCTACTAGGATATTATCCCGAAGTACTCAGTGCTCTCCAAGAATTTTTGAGTAACCAGTGAAATCTAGAAAGTAGCCAGTGCAAGTGGACGCGGCTTGCCGCGTGCCCGAGCCGCGAAGCGGTGAGGAAGGGGTAGGTGCGGGAGGGGTATCCCCTCCCGCCAGGCCTCCCCCGGAAAATTTTGTTTTTAAAGGTGTAAAATGGTGCAATCTGGTGCATTCTGGAGGTGATTTTCTTGCACTGAGATGTACAAACATTTTACAAAATAAAATGAAAAATAACAATACAACATACATATATTGTAATATAAATTAAACACATGCAGAGCTCTCAGTAGGATTTTGAAAGTAGGATTCAAGGAATCCAACTTCAGAAAAAGTTGGATTCCACACAGAAAATTTGGATTCCATCATTATGAAAGTGGATTCTGTACTGCTTTGAAGTCAAATGTTTTCACAAAATGACCAACTTTTACAGACAGTATTTACAAGGATTTTAGATTACAAAGCCAAGGGTGATTTTTTTCTCTTAACTCATTCCCACAAATTGAAGCTTTTGAAGTCAAAGAAGATAAAGTTTTGCAAAAGCATCGTGGCAAAAGAAGATA
This sequence comes from Fragum sueziense, assembly GCA_963680895.1. Taxonomy (NCBI): domain Eukaryota; kingdom Metazoa; phylum Mollusca; class Bivalvia; order Cardiida; family Cardiidae; genus Fragum; species Fragum sueziense. Next base: position 5,146,077 of record OY804596.1, read on the forward strand.
AGCAGCATTTCGTCTTTTTGCCTTAATATTTTCCATGCTAAAATATTGTACAAGTCCATCTTTATCAACATCTTTTTAGTTTTCTGCATCCACTTTCAATTTGGAATATTATAAAATTTCGTCGTCTGGTGATGGGTTGATAAGAGAAAATGCAGGTTTTGGTTGAATTGAATATTCTTTTCTAAATGCTGCTTTCAATGTGATATCCCAAAAATTTTCAAGCTTTGAAAATTGCAATTGAAAAAAAAAAAAGATAAAAGAAAACTAGATAGATCTATGATGAAAAAAATATTTTCTGGAAAATTGCATCTTTTTTGTGAATGATATCTCTCAATTTGGAACGGTAAAAAAATAAGGGATCACATGTTTTTGCAGTTAATCAAAATACAGAAAGAGTTTCCCCACTAAAGTGTTAAAAAAAGAGAAGCTTACTAGGTAAAGGGTCACTGTACCAAAAAAGGTTAGTCTACCCCGATAGCAGTGTCCCAAGAAAAATCAATACACAGTCATATATGCTTACAAATTTATTGTCCAGCAAGATTAACCCGGGACATCTGCATATGTAATGACCCCACTTCGGCTTTGTTTTGTTAAGACGCTCAACTAACGGACTTTGCGCACGAAAATTAAGTTGTCCCGGGTTAACCTTGTTTGACAATAACACAAAGACATATAAACCTACATGATGTTATGGAAAGTTTAAATGGATACTTAAAAAGTTGATCATTGGATTTTCTTTACCAAGTAAGACCGGTCATAACCTCATTCAAATTTACGATAAATCAGCTGGTTTATAAAAGTAAGAAAAGAAGAAAACAAATGGTTGAGCAGGTCAGTTGCTCAGAATATCAATCGGGAAAATAAATCGCTATTTAGGTAAACAATTTAATTCAAGTACCGAGAGATGATTTGATTTGTCAATCAACTGTTTCAATTAAAAGTTACTGCTTTCGCAATCGTCTAATAACATCGTCAGGCAAGGACTAATTAACATTCGTTGAGACTCAGACTCCACCTACAACGTCTACCGATAATTGATTCTGATTGGCTGTTAGCGGTAATTAACGCCACGCCTACCACTGCTGTCTACCCGACTTAGGTATCACTTAGATATGGTCATTATCGATTTTTCATGCGAGTTAATTGTGGCTGATTGAAGCTTAGAAAGTAGTTAATTGACAGCTTATTATCATAGACAATGACTGTGTACTTGCTGTATGTCGTCCGGTGGAATCCTTTGATAGGATTTTTTATCGTCATCGATTGCATTTCCTATGCGAGTAATAAAGCGGGAACCAAATGCATAGTTCACATAGTTCACATAGTTCATCGAGGCCGGTTACACTAGGTGTATAAGCTTAAATAGCTTCTGTAGGCCCTTTCTGGAATGTTTTCCCTCGTTGTTGTACGTCCGGTTCTGAATTTCTTCTTTATTATACTCGCGTATTACACTCGCGTTTTTTTGTTGTTTTTTTAATTTTATTTTCCACACTTATATTGTCTGTGTTATCACTTGATGAACACGTTTCGATATGGAATGTGTTGCAAGGTTGTGTCTCTCACACATATATATTGTTTTGTTGCAACCATTATTACATATTTGATTGTCTTATTGTTGTTTGCTTATGTGACATTTTATTTACACACTGATTTTTTTTTTTTTTTTTTTTTTTATATTTATGTTTAATTAAAAAAAAAATCTTGTTAAAATATCTCTAGACTCTATATCGGGTTTTAGGAGTAGTCAGTTATTTGTTTTACTGACTCTATTGATAGTTGCTTACACCCTGTCTAGCTCACTGACTTGATCATAGTATTAAAACTATTTACATTGCTTGACTGTTCTTTAGTAAACTGAGTTACATTTCTTTCATTAGGAAGATATCAACGATAGCAATCTGCAGCAAATTTGTTTCTAGGTGACCATAATCTATTTAGTCTTGATTTGAAAATATTTAGATTAGGTGACTGTACTATATCATTTGATAAGTTATTCCATAGATTTACGACCCTGTTACTGAAACAGAATTTCCTTACATCTAGTTTGAAGTTAGTTTTGTAGAGTTTATGCTTATTTCCCCTAGTTCCAATTTGCTCTCTTAGTTGTAAAATTGGTTTAGAAGTTTGGTCAATTCCATTTAAGAGTTTATATACCTGAATTAAATCTGACCTGTCTCTTCTATATTCGAGGGTTGGAAGTCCCAGCTTTTTTAGCCTTTCAGAATAAGTTAGTGTTTTTAAGGATTTTACCAGCCTGGTGGCTCTTCTCTGAACATTTTCAATGGAGATTATGTCCTTTTTGTATTTGGGGTACCAAATGACAGAAGCATATTCAAGGTGCGGTCTCACCAGGGATTTATAAAGATTTAAGAACATTTGGGTGTCCATAAACGTGAATGACTTACTTATAATTCCTAAATTCCTATTTGCTGTATTAACTTTATTACTTATGTGATTTTTGAAGGTCAGTTTTGAGTCAAATGTCACCCCGAGATCTTTTTCATGGTCTACGTTGGTGATTTTAGTAATGGTCCCACTGTTGTCCTTGACAAAATATTCATCTGCTTCTTTTGAGCCTATGTGAAGGCTTTTACATTTCTTTGCATTAAATGTCATCTCCCATGTCTTGGCCCATGAACATGCATTGAAGATATTGTCTTGTAAATCCTCTTGTGAATCATCATTTTGGGGTCCTATTTCCATATAAAGTTTGGTGTCGTCTGCAAACAGTTTGACAGGACAGCTTATGACATCTGGAAGGTCATTGATAAATATAACGAACAGTACAGGACCCAAAACACTTCCCTGAGGGACCCCGCTTGTAACATTACGCCACTGGGAACTTTGATCGTTGATGATCACCCTCTGTCTTCTCTCTGTGAGGAAGTCCTCAAGCCAACTGTACAATTTGCCCCTTATACCTATGTGCCATACTTTTGTTAATAGCCTTTTGTGGGGTACTTTGTCAAACGCTGCTTTGAAGTCTAAGTAAATGATATCCACGTCATTGTTGTTATCTAATTTGTTGGTCCAATCTTCTATGCATTCCAGGAGTTGGGTGATACAGGACCTTCCTTTCCTGAACCCGTGCTGTTCTACATTTATTAATTTGTTGGTTTCAAGATGGTGTATTATTTTGTTTCTTATGATTTTTTCCATGATTCTGCAGCATATTGATGTAACACTTATAGGCCTGTAATTTTCTGCTTTGTATTTGCTTCCAGATTTGTGTATAGGGGTAACATTTGCAGATTTCCATTGTATAGGTAGTTTGGTTTCTTCGAGAGACATTTGAAAAATTTGTTGTAATGGTTTTTTTATTGCTTCTCTTGTCTCATATACGAGTGTTGGGTGGATTTCATCTGGTCCCTGTGATTTTGATGGGTTGATTTCTTTGATTGCTTTGTCCACATCTTCTTCACCTATTTGTATCTCTTCCATAATGATATCACTACTTTTACTTGGTTCTGGAATTGGGAATGTTTCATTGGTGAACACTGACGTGAAGTATCTGTTAAATTCTTCTGCTATCTTCGAGTCTTCTGTGCACATTTTTTCATCTATTTCCAGTGCTGTTATACCACTCGTTACGTTTTTTTTTCTAACGTGTTTCCAAAAGCATTTGGGATCATTTTTTATTTTGGCGGCAATGTTTTTTTCAAGATCATATTTACTCTTCCTTATTAAGCTACTAACTTTATTTCTTGCTATCTTGTAGGTGTTATAATTTGCTTGATTTTTGCAATTGTTGTATTTGGTCCATTTCCTTTTCTTCTCTCTAATTGCATTCACGGTTTCTCTGTTAACGCTAAGGTTCTTGCCACCTGGATTCTTCTTATACTTTGGTATGTTTTGCTCTTTTATTTCTAATATTTGTTCTTCGAAGGTGTTCCAGGTAGCATGCACATTAGTGTTCTCATTGGTTGCCCGTTGCAATTTATCCATCTTCTCTTTTATGCCTGACCAATCTGCTTTTTTATAGTTGTATTTGTGCGTGTTTTCACTTGTGTCTGTGTGGCTACAGTCATGTTTGAATGTGAGTATGAGATGGTCGCTTTTTCCTAGACTAGGAAGTAAATTGATAACATCTATATTTTCTTCATTGTTAGTGAAGACCAGGTCCAACAAGGAAGGAGTATTGTTTTCTCTGTATCTAGTAGGTTCTTTCACTAGTTGTACTAAGTAGTTGTCCCTGACACATTCTATGAATTGGTACTCAAATTGTGTTTCATTGGTTGTGGTTGACAAGTTTTCCCAATTTATTTTTCTTAAGTTGAAGTCTCCCATTATTACTATGTGTTTATATTTGTTGGAAACCATTGAGTTGATCATCTTCAGCAATTCTACTGAGTTTTCCATTGTGCTATTTGGACTTCTGTAGATACAAGCTATTAATATTGCGTCTCCACTTGAGAGATTAATTTGTGTCCAAACTGATTCTTTAAAAGTTGATTGTTGGATTAATTCTATTGCTTTTAATCTTGAATTAATGTAGATGATAATTCCTCTTCCGTTCTCCCCACTATAAAATGAGTTATAACCTTGTAGTTTGTAAAGGGTGCTTGGGTCCACATTGTATTCTTTTGTTTTGGGATTTACTTCTGTGACGGCAATTATGTCGCTTTTATTCTCTTTTATTATTTGCTCTAATTCATCAAACTTGACTGTAGTCATGCAGTCTGCATTTGTGTACATAAAGTTTAGGGTCATGTCTTGTTCTTCTTTATCCTTTTTGTTTAAAAAAGTATATTTACATTTAAAACAGTTTCCCTTGTCGGGTTTAAAATCGTTAGTCACATGACTGTTTCTGTTGGGGTGCCTTTTGAGTGCTTGGTTGGCTATCTAATAGGCTGAATCCACCAATTACAGTATCTTCACCTGCATTAATTGTTGTCTCCATTACTGACAATTCATGTTGATTTGTTTTGTCAATAATCGTTTCTTCGAAAAACGGATTTTCAACTTCTTGTGAAAGTCTGGTTGGTGAGATAACAATATTGGCAAGGCTGTTGGAAGCTGGGGGTTGTACCAGTATGTTTTCTTGATTGTTTTGGCTGCCATTTTGGATAGTTTCTTTTGTTTTGTTTATGGAGACGTTTTCTGGCATGTTTGCTTTTGCTTTCCGCTTCTCTTTTCTTATCTCTCTTTGTTCGACTGTCAAATCTTTAACAATAACTATTTCTTTTAGGTGTCCATGAAGTTTCTCTTTAATAAGTCTAGAGCTGTCTACCATCATTTTCCTTTGCTGTTTTACTTTCAGAATCACTTTTAGGGGTCGCGTGTTGCCTGGTGACTTCTTTCCCAGACGATAAGAGGTCTCGATTTGTAGGTCTTCAATCCCTAACTCACTGGCTATTTTTATGACATTAGTCTCATCATAGGTTTTGTTGTCTGATCCTGATTTGTTGTTGCCCTCGGTCAAGTTAAAGATGACGATATTGGTTTCACGCCTCCTGCGGTCATCATGCTCTTTAGTTCTTTTGTCTACCAAATTTTTTATTCTTGATTCCATCTCAACTGAAAACTCTTCTCTAAATTCTTCTTTGAATTCTTCTTTAAATTCATTGAGGTCTGTTTGGACGTATTTCCTTGTATCAATTTCTAGTCTTTCCATTCGGTTCTCAATCAAAGTGATTCTTTCTTCTTGTCTCGCGCTTAATCTCTCCAGTTTTTTATCTATATTGCTAAGTGTTGGCAATGAGTATTGACAACTTCGACAATTATACAGGAATTCGTCCATGCCCCCATTTTTGAACATGTCGAAGGTCCTATTAGTAAGGCCTAAGCAGTTGATACAGCTCGGAAGGTAACAGTTGGCACATTGGATATACTTTCCATTGTGTTCTTTGGAACATTTGGAACATTTTGGTTCACTTGTTTCCGGACTTTGTGGGCATTTCCTCTTAAGTTCTGGTTCCCCGGTCTTCCTTATTGGTGTACTGTGCAGGTTTTTTTGTTGACTCGCCAGTCTGTAAGCCATTTTTTCTAGTTGAATTATAATTACCCTGTTTTTCAGCTAAAGTTTGGTATTGCAGTCAATCACTCAAACAGTAGCTGAAATTGGGTGTCTATTGATAAGGATCGACTGTTGAGCAGCTAATTATAATTTTGAGCATCCACTTCTGTGCAACAATGTCGATGGGATGAACTCCGTCTTTTAATAGGATTGACAGTAGTTTTTCTTTAGTTTTAGGGTCTTCTTTCTTCTTGTTTTTATTTCTATTGTAGTTATTTTTTCTTTGGTGTATGAAATCTATTGTGAATTTCGGAGATCTGTAATTTAGTTGCTCGTTATATTCTCTTACAAGAGTATTGAATTCTGCTATTTGGTCGTGTAAGTCAGAATCGTCAATTTGGCCCCAATTATGGTAATTCTTTAGCCGGTTCCAGTCCTTGGTGAATATTGGTGGCACTTCAAGAATGCCAATATCAATGTGCTCTTCAAGGAAATGGATTTCTTTGAGGGTTTCTAGCGATGGTCTCAATCTGATCTTTACATCCTCGTATTCTTGGAACCTTTGATAGATGTAGTCTCCTTCCTTGTAGGTGAAGTCGCAAGTGAAATGCCAGAACAGGATTAAAGTCTTCTTGTTGTCACGTAGTTCGTGTATATGTTCTGTCAGGTATTTTGTGCCGAGGTACGTGTTTCTCCCGCTGCTTGTCCACCAGACAATTTCTAGGTTCAGAAACTTAAATTTCTCTAGTTCTGTCCTTAGGTACTTTCCCTTGCTATCTGCAAGGATCACTAGTCTTTCGTAATTTGGTAGTCTTCCTACTGGTTTTTCTTTGTCCAAGAAGTCTTCAATTCTTTTCAATTCTATTGATTCCATGCCTTATGCTTACATTTTTATTGGTATTTTGTTGAGATTAAGTTGTTAATTAGTTTAGTAGTATAATATATGTGATACTGTTTGTGGATTCGTTTGGGTTGTTACAATTTGGTATTGCAGTCAATCACTCAAATTGTATTAAGTAATGGGCTTTACTGAATTTTAAATATTGTTTATTTATTTCATATTAGTCGGGGTGACAATTTGCTCTTGGATTTTTATACGATTCGTTGACTTTTATTGTGAATATATATTGTTTTGATTTCTAACTAACAGTGTATTGCTGTCAATCACAACTGTTAGTCATAATAAATCTCAATATTTAACAATTAATCCATTTTGGTTTTATTGGAAATGTTGTACGGAATTGAAAAGCAGTAAGAATTTAACAGGTGTAACGAAAATATATCACATGGAATGAAAATATATCATGAGGTGAATAAACATATCACATGAAATGAAAATATATCATGGGTTGAATGACAGACCAACAGTGTATTGCTGTCAATCACGACTGTTAGCCGCCAAATATTTTTCTCTGCCAGTATTTAATCCATTTCTTTTTTTGTGTTGTTTGTATATTGTTTAATTCTATACTTAATTTTTTCTTTTGATGTAATGATTTCGTACAACTTTATTTAAATGATCATTTTTTTTTTTTTAAATCTAGTGAGTTGTCGTGCACCGAACAAACCTGCTGCAGCCTTCTATCTTCTAGGCTAGTTGTTGATTCGAGTCTAGATGTACCAATCTAAGAAGTTTCTTTTCACTGAATGTTTTTGCATTCAATTTCGATCTCGCTTCAACAGAGATTTTTCATGGGAATTCATGCAGGTTCTGTTATTAGCGCATTCTATCATTCATATGAATGTAACACTATGGTTTGTACCTATCAGACGGTAATTTGTAATTTGTCTCAAACTTTGGAAAAAAAAATCAATATGGCGGATGCCGGTAAATTTCCTAAGTGAAAACTGATTTGCAAAAATACGCTAGAATCCTGATTTGTTTGCAACAAGAATCTCCTCAACACTTATTGAAATGTTCTAAAGCATTTTAGAAAAGGTTTTGCGTCGTCATTTTAGTTTATAAGAGCGATAACACCGGATTTAAATCGAATTTTTCTCTCTGCACTAAAAGGCGTCCATCTTCGTCCAGTCAACCGGAAGTCAAAACAAGAGTGCCTGAAAGGCACTGATATCGCTCACCTGAGTTCTTCCTGTATTTGATTGTGTATGATATAAATTTTGTTGTGAACAAGTATATAAGTCATATCAAATTATTGTTAATAAAGTTTCATAATTTCCAATGAATGCAATGAAGTCACATTAGTATTGAATCATATTGCATGTAGTGACATCTTAAATATTGAATATCATGTGCTGTTCCAGTTTGATTTTTATAACCAAGATTTAACTTTTACAATTAAATTTTGAAACATCAGAATGCTACATTACAAGCATTAATATGCTTAATATTATAGGCCCCTCCTTGTCTCATCAACATTTATTAACCTGTCAAAAATTTACAACAAAGTGTTTGAAAAGAGTAACTCAATGAGCATTTTGCTATACTTGGTTTAAATTGGCCCCATAATTGATTTTTGAAGAATTTCTGTACGACTTTTTTAAGTCTGATAAGCCCTACCCTGCCACACTCATTTTTTTAACGAATAAAAAATTCACAAACAATATTATTGTTACAAAGAGTCACTCAAGCAACATCCCTGGTACAAATTGGCCCAACAGTTGATTTTTCTTATCATTTCTCCTAGTCGAATAAGTCCCACCCTGCCATGTCCACATTTCTTACGAATCAGAAATTTGTAATAACAAGAGCCGTCAGAGACGGACAATGCTCCCCGATTAAGGCATTGTCACAATTAATGTATGCCATGCAGAGCTAAGATTAAGCTAACAAACGTTAAGCCCCCTTTTTCCATGAAAAACTTTTTATACGCAAATTTCAAGTAGTTCATTGTCAAGGGCATCTGATTTGCTACTCAAATATGAAATTTCATCAAATTCTGACCATTAGACTATGAGAAATTAGAGAAAAAAAGTATTAGACCTTAAGTCCCCTTTTCCCATGACGAGGCCTCAAATCCAAAAACTGGGAAAAGTACTTCGGCATTATGTCATAGGGAGTTCACATGGTTAGTTTCATTTGATTTGGCCCAAGGGTTATAGAGAAATTGCTTCGGACGGACGGACGGACGGACGGATGGACGGACGGACGGACGGAATGACGGACGGACGGACAGACGAAGCGGCGACTATATTCTCTCCCTTCGGGGAGCATAAAAATAAAAAGGGGTACTTAAGGAACATTCCTGAATAATTTGGTATAATTTGGTCCAACGGTTAAGGAGAAGAAGATTTTTGAAGAATTATTAAATAATTTCTCTTAGTCTGATAAGCCCCGCCCTGCCACGCCCACATTTTTTGACGAATCAAAAATTTGAAAACAAGTTTTGAAAAGGGTCACCAAAGGAACATCTCTGCCAATTTTGGTAAAACTCGACTCAATGGTTAAGGAGAAGAAGATTTTTGAAGAATTATTTAACAATTTCTCCAAGTCTGATAAGCCCCGCCCTGCCACGCCCACATTTTTTGACGAATCAAAAATTTGAAAACAAGTTTTGAAAAGGGTCACCCAAGGAACATTTCTGCCAACTTTGGTAGAAATTGACTCAATGGTTAAGGAAAAGAAGATTTTTGAAGAATTATTTAACAATTTCTCTAAGTCTGATAAGCCCCGCCCTGCCACGCCCACATTTTTTGACGAATCAAAAATTTGAAAACAAGTTTTGAAAAGGGTCACCCAAGGAACATTTCTGCCAATTTTGGTAGAAATTGACTCAATGGTTAAGGAGAAGAAGATTTTTGAAGAATTATTTAACAATTTCTCTAAGTCTGATAAGCCCCGCCCTGCCACGCCCACATTTTTTGACGAATCAAAAATTTGAAAACAAGTTTTGAAAAGGGTCACCCAAGGAACATTTCTGCCAACTTTGGTAGAAATTGACTCAATGGTTAAGGAGAAGAAGATTTTTGAAGAATTATTTAACAATTTCTCTAAGTCTGATAAGCCCCGCCCTGCCACGCCCACATTTTTTGACGAATCAAAAATCTGAAAACAAGTTTTGAAAAGGGTCACCCAGGGAACATGCCTGCCAAGTTTGGTTAGGATTGGCCCAGTGGTTAAGGAGGAGAAGATGTTTAAAGAAATTGTTGACGACTTCCGACGCACGACGCACGCCGGACACAGGGTGATCACAAAAGCTCACCTTGAGCATGTTGCTCAGGTGAGCTAAAAAGAAGTGCATATAACAGTGCAGTGTTCATATAACATCTTGCTCGACATTTTATACAATGTAAACATTTTTTTTTCAATTAGATCTATTTATTTCTTAATTTTTTTTTTTTTGTTTTTTTTTTTTTTGCTTTGGAGAAAGTAGCCGGCGGTGGGCATGTGAGTAGCCGGCGATTTCGCCGGTCGCCGGTGCTTCTGGAGAGCTCTGAGTACTGCAAGGTACCCCGAATTCCGGAAAGTATAAAAAAGGTGAACCAACTTTGAAAACATAGGGTTAAATTTTATCAACTATATATGACATAATTTCGGACAAATAATAGTATTTCGCCGTTGTGGTTCTAAAACCCCGCAACTACAGCTTGAATCTGTTTTTGGCACAAACTTAAATGCTATTCATTCAGTTCTAAACCTTTAAACAAAACCATTTGATGCACTGTGACCATAAAAGCGGGCGCTTGAATAAAGAAGCAACTGCCAGTTACTACAGAATTGATATTCCTGATTAGTCATTGATCAACCAACATGATCCTGATCAGGATCCTGACCACGAACTTGAAGATAGCATCGATACTCAGGGCACTATCGATAAGAAAAATAAACAATTCAAACATATTGATCTGACAGAAGATGACTTGATTGTAGGTTAACATAGGTTTTGCGAACGATATATCGAAGAAATTATTAAGGCTAATTGATAATAACTAGAAGACCTGAAGGTCTTGAGTCGCTCCACAGGCCTGAATTTCATGTAATATTTAATCCAAGTTTTGATTAGATTGTTCAATGCTTGTGTTTCAAAGATCAAAAAGAAAGTTACAAAACTAGATTGTTCAAAATGTTTGGTTCTTGAAGCAAAGAAAGTAAAACTGTATGTTTGCCATTTGAGAAAGGGTAAAAGGAAATAGTAGAACATTCCAGCTTAGGATGATACTAGCAATTAAAATTTTCCGTCTAAATTCACAGACCATTGATTACTCCAAAATATTTCATATTTCTAAAAATAGATTTTGAGCTAAAAATAGATTCGGGGAAATACCCTTTTCCAAAATCAATGCAAATTACTAATGAAACCTGAATTTCTTGTAATATCAAGTCCAAGTTTTGACTAGATTTTTCAATACTTGTTGATCTTAAAGAAATTACAAAGTAACTAGAGCTGAAAATACATTCATATAAGATCAATTGGTTACCATGCTTTGTCTTTATTAGAGTGAGTTTGGCTGTTAGAGTGAAAACAAAGTCACAATTAGTAATTTTGTCAAATTGAAAGGCATTTAACTGAGGATTTTATATTCCTAACTAGCTAAGAATCACACTAAAGCAGATCTTAACTTCACCTACATCTTGTTTAAGTTTTGACCTCATCGTTCAATATTAGTGGATGTAAAAAGTGTAAAATCTAAGTCGAAAACAGCAATTTTGTCAAATTCAAGGGAAAATAAATAATGATTTAAGAATCATAGAAAGCTGAAAATTACACACATGCAAGATCTTATGGCCAGTAAGAAAACATGAAAGTTTTGTGTTGATTGGTGGATATTTATGGTTGTTTGAGTAAAAATAAGGTCAATCAAAGTACTGACAGTACTGTTGGGAAGCAAATTTGTCAATAATGTAGGCCTGTCCAGAAGTAGAGTACTTTGATTAGGTACTTTGATTATCCATTTCAATACCTTGAATACTTTGATTCGTAGAGCACATCGATTAGTTACTTTGAGTATCCAGAATACCTTAAATACTTTGATTCCATGTTGGAGTTGTATCTATTTTTAGCAAAACTTCATGCATATTAATCGTTTGTGTAAGCTTTGAATATATTTCATAGTTCGGTAAACTTGACTGACCCATTTACAAGGAAGGCCATTGGACTGATATTTGAACCATAATAAAGCAAATTACTACGTCGATCTTCTTCTTCTCTTAGAGACATGATTAATTGAATGTTTCATTTTCAGTCACACAATTCAATATCTACACATAACTTCAGATTTGCATATTGAATGTTCGAATGACTGTTACCTCACTAATCTTTGCTTTTGATAGAACTATTCATAATGAGGAGGACCGGAAGATGTTGTGTGGTATGTAGAGATTGGTAAAGTGCAGAGACAGGTGACTGCAAAGAGAAGCAAATTTTGCAAAATTTGCTTCCAAAAATGGTAATTTTGCCAATTTCAAGGGCACTTAACTCATGACCTAATATTCAGACCAAGCTGAAAATTGCACTCAAGCAAGATCTTATCAGCACCAACATTCTGACCAAGTTTTGTCTTGATTGATAAATATTTGCAGTGGTTAGAGTGAAAACAAAGTCAAAACAGCCATTTTTTAATTCAAGGGCAGATAACTCCAGACTTTCTGGTTCAATCAGAATTAATTGAAGGAATCTGATAGAGGACCACCTAAGGATCATTCCTGTGAAGTTTGATTGAAATCCATCCAGTAGTTTCTGAGGAGAAGATTTTTAAAGAAAAAGTTGACGACCGGACGGACGGACGGACGGACGCACGCACGACGGACACAGCGCCATGACAATAGCCCGCTGGCCTGAAGGCCAGTGGAGCTAAAAATGGTGGTTATTAGCATTTGCTTCTTTTGTCTTAATGTTTTCTAAGATATTTTCTAATAAGGACATACAAACAAGGTCTGGTTTGGAAAATGGTTAAGCCACTTTCGATAGTATCCATAAATATCGTGTCAACAGCTCATTTAATCTTGCCTTTTTGAATAGCGGTTTTAATGCCACTGACAATACTTTTGACTGTTTTGTAGCCTATAGGGCATCTATATATATTATCCTGGCTTTCTCATACTATTAACAATACATAAACTCTATCCAAAACACCCGTAAACTCACCAGTACTACACTTGGAACTGAATAGCGAACGGTTTTCCCGCTTTCGTGTGCTAAAAATAGATTTCCGATGGGAAATCCCCCAACAACGTTTGCCGGGTACCAGTCTAATATTTTGTTTATCGGTCATGAATCGGACAATTTTTCGTAACCGTGTTAGCAAAAAATTATTATTTTCAAGCGCGATATTAGTCGATCATAGATAATGCAGGCAGGAACTAAAACTACGAAACATTGCGCATATGCAGCATGCAACATTGCTTCCAGATACGGAGACAGACCAGAAATGACAAACGTTTTTTCTTGAGATTCCTCAGCAGCTTAACCAGAAAAAACATCAAAAAGTCTGAAAGTAAAGTAGCTATGATCATGAAACTTCTTTGGTAGCTAGATCTCACCAAGGGAGAAGTGCAACGTACAAGGAACATAACTCTATCTTGCTTATTTTGTGAGTTATTGCCCATTGTTGTAGTGAAAGCCTATGGGGGTATCAAATCACATTCAGCGACAAATTCTAGTTTTTTCTATATTAACCCTTTCCCAAACAAGACCGGTTTTGACGTCCCCAACAGAAAATTTTTTGGAAAACATTGAGGCAAAAGAAGAAAATGATGATCGACAAAATCGAAAAGGCATGCACAGCAGACAAAATGGGTGTGAATAACTTCTTTGGATATTGATGAGCATTCTTGTTTTGCTTCAATATTTTCCCCGAGATAAAACACTAATATATTCACATCCCTTTTGTCGTCTGCAGTTTTTATTTTTCAATTTGGCCAGACATGACATTATGTCGTTTTGGAAAGGGTAAGCGAGCACGCACGAGCGGCACGATGAAGTCAGGACATGTCCGTATATGTAAACATTACTTGTCAACTTCTTATTTCATAGTTACCGGTCTTAAAAAATACACGACAGTGCAGCAACCTTCTCAACTCGGAATTAGAATGTTTCTTAACAAATGATTACAGCAATCAAGCTCTTAGAATGTTATCTTCGGCAAGTTGAATGTGAAAAAACTTCGCGAGATTCACAGCCATATTTGTACGAAAAGGGATTCCCAATCTATTTTTAGACCAGTGAGGCGTGACGATGACGTATTTGTTCGCACGGAAAACTGAACGCTATTGTCAATGGGGGGTCAATTTTATCAAGTAAACCGTGACGTGATTTCGGACAAACAACAGTTATTTTAATGTCGCTTTCTGTTGTTGGCATGTGGCTAATCTAATAGACAAATTCCAAACTGATTTTTCTGTTGAATTAATCATAATTAGTATACCAAGTTTACGAATGTCAGATAAACGGTTTACAGCACTTTCAGTGCTTTGATTTTTACCTATGTTTTACTGCACGAGTGAGCACGAGAGTGTGTATTTGAGTAAACTAGAAGACCTGAAGGTCTTGAGTCGCTCCACAGGCCTGAATTTCATGTAATATATAATCCAAGTTTTGATTAGATTGTTCAATGCTTTTTGTGTCATAGAGCAAAAAGAAAGTTACAAAACTAGAGTGTTCAAAATGTGTGTTTTTTGAAGCAAAGAAAGTAAAATTATATGTTTGCCATTTGAGAAAGGATAAAACGAAATGGGAGAACATTCCAGCTTAGGATGATACTAATAATTAAAATTTTCCTTCATCCAAACAGATCTAAATTAACAGACCATTGATTACTCCAAAATATTTCATATTTCTAAAAATAGATTTTGAGCTAAAAATAGATTAGGGAAATACCCTATTCCAAAATTAATCCAAACATGAATTTCTTGTAATATCAAGTCCACGTTTTGACTAGATTTTTCAATACTTGTTGCTCTTAAGGCAATTACAAAGTAACTAGAAAGCTGAAATTACTTTCATATAAGATCTATTGGCTACCAAGCTTTGTCTTTATTACAGTGAATATTTGGCTGTTAGAGTGAAAACAAAATCACAATTAGCAATTTTGTCAAATTGAAAAGCATATAACTGAGGATTTTATAATCCTATCTAGCTAAGAATCACACTAAAGCAAGATCTTAACATCACCTACATGTTGTTTAAGTTTTGACCTGATTGTTCAATACTTGTGGATGTAAAGAGTGTAAAATCAAAGTCGAAAACAGCAATTTTGTCAAATTCAAGGGAAAATAAATCATGATTAAAGATTCCTATGAAGCTGAAAACTACACCCATGCAAGATCTTATGGCCAGTAAGATAATGTGAAAGTTTTATGTTGATTGGTGGATATTTATGGTTGTTTGAGTAAAAATAAGGTCAAAAGTGGTAATTTTACCAATTTCAAGGGCACATAACTCAAGATGTACCATTCAGATCAAGCTGAAAATTGCACTTAGGCAAGATCTTATCAGCACCAACATTCTGACCAAGTTTTGACTTGATTGATTAATATTTGTAGTGGCTAGAGTTAAAACAAAGTCAAAACAGCCATTTTTTTAATTCAAGGGCAGATAACTCCAGACTTTATGGCTCAATCAGAATAAATTGAAGGAATCTGATAGAGGACCACCTAAGGATCATTCCTGTGAAGTTTGATTGAAATCCATCCAGCAGTTTCTGAGGAGAAGATTTTTAAAGAAAAAGTTGATGACCGGACGGACGGACGGACGCACGGACGGATGCACGCACGACGGACACAGCGCCATGACAATAGCCCGCTGGCCTGAAGGCCAGTGGAGCTAAAAACCAATACACGTTATACATGTAAAAGTTAAATTGGATTTGGGGAAATTTGAAAGTTCTTTCTGTAAGTAAAATATGATTTGTTGTTTTATTTCTTTAAACTATTTAGATTTTGTGATTTTAAGTATCAAATTATAGAGTAATTATTGACCTAGAGTTTTGTCTATTCACCATAGAGTAAGATTTGTCAATTTTAATGCCAAAGTTATTTGTTGTTCAAATGTTTCATTTGTAATGTCATTTTTACATATCTTGCCAAAATCTAAGTATTCCTAAAGCATGGTGAATATTTACTATCAGTATGTTTTTAAACCTTTCAGGTGGCCTTTATAATTGAACCAAGAACTTTTGGAAGTCAGGGGCTTAGTGCCAGCAGGACTGTGTGTCCATGACTTGGAACATAGAACTTCCAAGTTGTATTCGTAATCCGGACTTCTAAATTCTACTTGTACATCTCATATGAAGTAATTTGGCGTCATTGCGCAACTTAGTGTTATGAGAACTGTGTGTTATAAGCAGATGACGTCATGCATTACGTGGCAGTTGTTTGTACTGGGTGTATTTGTACTGTGTACGTTTTGTGACTTTGTATATATAGATGTGCTGTTTGGACATGAATAAAGATCCATAGATTGAAAAGGGACTTAGTCACCGTTTTCTCCCATTGAACCTGACAACGAAATCGGGGCAAAATCGCGACAGAAATGTTCAAAATTCGTAGTAGATCGGATCTGTCGGTGTATGTCGCAGTAACTCTGTATGCCTTCGTAGTACATCGTAGTTAGAAATCGGGACAGTCGGTCTAGTTCGTACTGTTTCGTAGTAACTCGGCTCCTAATCTCATGGTACTTCGGAACGAAATCGGGACAAAATCGTAGTTAATCGTATTGCATCGTAGCATTTCGCTGTCCATCGGGAACTTACCGCTTAAGATGGGATGAGCGGAGAAAATCGGCTCAAACTCGTAGTAAATCGCAGACAATGTGCCCTCCCGAAGCACTACGACTATTTTGGAAATCGGGCTCAGTGGGACTGGGGGGGGGGGGGGGGGGGGGGTAACAGCTAATTCATGTATGTAGTCTACCATATTCTTCTTTTTTTTCAAACAAAAGTACAAAACTGATATCAACCTCAAAACTGATTACTGCAAAGCCAGATTCAACAGTTCAGTCTTAACAAGAAACAAAACAACAATAAGACACTTATTGTTACAGGCCTGGTATTTCAGTAAAGATGATGGTGAAAAACTCTGAGACAAAAGGAGAAATTGCTAATTAACTGCAATGCCATCTTTCCTCTCAATGTTTTCAAAACTATCTCTAGGGATGTCAAATTTCAATTAATAGTAAGAGATCTTTTAGTACATGAGCACTAAGCAGTTTAAATCTCATCAACAATTCTAGGTCTAAAACGGATTGATTGATGGAATGGGGCTTAACATCATTTTAAACAATTTTACAATTACAATGGCTAGTGCAACTTAAATGATTATAAGTCAGAAAAGATATTGGCTGAGCCAGGATTCCAATCCACAACCCCTAGATTTCCAAAACAGAAATCATAGTAAACAGAAAGATACAATGACGCTGCTGACTTCCATTTCTAGAACCAGATTGTGTTAACCCTTTCCCAAACAAGACCTGGTTTTGACGTCCCTAGAAGAAAGGCTTGAGAAAACATTGAGACAAAAGAAGAAACTGCTGATAACCAGCAGTTTCTCCTTTTGTCTCAATATTTTCTGTGTTGTATTTTACACAAATTCTATCTTTAACAACATCTCTTTTGTCGTCAGCAGCTGCAAGCTTTCAAATTTGATCACCCTAATTTTTGTCGTTTGGTAAAGGGTTAACATCAATATCTGCCTGGAAACATAAAACGTTCATTACCTCATATGCCCTCATGATTGCTTTATCTCTTTTACAAGAAAATAAATCATGAGCCTTTGAAAACTTTTAGTATGGATAAATGGCAGCTTATGTTTATGTTAGCTAAGTGGTTCAGGGTGTTTATTTTTATGTAATGACTGTTTTGTGACCAGAACGGCAGTTTATCACATGGCACACTTGAAATTTGTTTATAATTTTGTCAACCATAATCATCTAATTAACCTTTTAACCCATTACCAGACGGCAAAATTTTAGACAAGTCTAAATTCAAAGATGTTGCAGGCTACAATATTATAAAGTGCATGAAGTTTTGCATTTGTGGTCTTTCTTGGTAAGAAATGTGGAAAATGAAGAAATGGCTTGTCACAAACAAGCAAGTATAATACCATCAGCAATTACACGACCAATTCAAGCACGAGATTCTTCGAATATCTTTAGTATGCCATAACAGACATTATGTGTCATTTCATGAACATTTAAAAGAAATGCTGACAGGACAAAGCCAATGCAAAAAGAGACGCACATTTTCTCGGGAAATTGGTAAAATGAAAGAACAGTGAAATCTAAACAAATAATCTTTTTCAGCATTATTAAATGTCCCGTTGCAGAAGATAGGATCAAATTTACGAGGAAAAGGTTGGCCTGCTCTTGCGGTTTGATTAGAAAGTATCAAGTTGTTTTTAATGAAATTTTCAGCAGAAAATTTTATAGCCTTGAGGTTACAAAACAACTGCAGGGTTATGATGCATTCACAGAAAGTCAGATTGCAGGGAATTTTCTGTTATAAAGTATTTCAAAATGCAAATATTTCATTATTTTAAACTTAACCCTTTCCCAAACAAGACCTGCTTTTGACGTCCCTAATTGGAATGGCTTGGGAAAACATTGAGACAAAAGAAGAAACTGCTGATAACCAGCAGTTTCTCCTTTTGCCTCAATATTTTCTTGGCTATTTCACACACAATTTCAATCTTTATTTACATCTATTTTGTCGTCTGCAGCAGCTTTCGAATTTGACTACCCTAAAATTTTGTCATTTGGGAAAGGGTTAAACTTAAGTTGGAGAAACTCAATGAGACAATTCAAGTGAGTTCCATAAGGTTTGATTTGAGAATAACTTATTCAGAAGTCTTCATTCGATACAATATCAAGCTCTGCAATCATATAGTTTCCGAAGTGTCAGCATTTTGAAATTGTGCAGGACATTAATAAAATGAGCACTGCAATAATTGCATCTCATCTTCTAAAAATATAACCAGTACGCTGAGGCTCAAAGTATGGCAGGCTAAATGTATCCTGATAGGGAAAGGCATACGGTATTTCAAACCTAAACTAAAGTTCTGTTTTTGCCTCTGTAAGAATTACAAGGTCATGACAAACAGACATACTGACAGACAGAGAAGATAATTGCGGCTGCTTGTAAAAATGAGTATGCACATACTGAAGGAGCATGCCACTAAATTCCATATCATTCTAAACTAAAAGTAATAATAAACTGGATTTGCATAGAAAAATTGATAATTGTTTTTCCTCCTCATTTTCAATGGGACACTTTAGCAGGATTTTATATTGTCGCTTTTCTGCAAAAACCTCGTATCTGCAGCTTGTTTTAAGCTGCAGATACAAGGTTTTTGCAGAAAAGCGACGATATTCTGATTTGAATAAAGCAACATAAAAATCCATACACAAACATTTGAATAATCCTTCCATTTTCTTAAGAAGGGATGGCGCTTATAAATTGCTTGGCTTAGTGTCGTGTTGCAAAACATGGAATGATTTCCATAAATAATACATTTATGGACCATCACCGAAAAAAGGGGCCATCAAGGAATTCTAAAAAGCATTACTTGTCGGTCTCGTGAAAAAATAGCCTCTCAACCCCAGTCCCCCAATATGAAACTATTTCTTATAAACTTATAAATGGACTTAGAATGGTGAGTTATCAGGGTTCAACACTAAGGCACGTCCGACAGACATTCACTGCCGGTTGCTTCTTCCGGGCTAGTAAGACCCGCAAGATGCTAGCCCGACTGGTCGCCCTTACTTCAAATCTAAATTCACTTTCGCCGTAATTGAAACGATCGAATACCCTTCAAATTCAGTTATTTTCTGAAAGTTAAACCAATTTCCTACAAAAACAGAATACGTTTTGTGGTTGTTCCTGTGTGCAAAATGCCTTCATTGATCATTTTTCTGACCCGATTTTACTGGTTTCGAAGTAGACCTTTCCACGCATCTGTCACATTGGAAAACTACTGCCCGAGTAATTGATCAATTAACTACATTTAGAGTATCCCTCTAGGACAACAGTGATTTACTCATGATCTTCGAAACACTTGTTTTATGCATATTTACTGAGAATCAAGCGTTTACTGGACTCTATTGTTGATTTTGGTTCTACTTTCGTTTTGAAGGAAACTATCGTAAACAATTGATAGTCGAAAGAACTATCGTGATATTTATCAACTTTAAAAAGTTCTATCGAATTGAAAAATTTTGGTCAGGGCTAGTGCACATCTGTTCCGGGCTCGTAGCATCTGGCAGCAGCAAGCCTGGCGGTCTTGTAGCCAAAAAAGTTAATGTTGACCCTGGTTATGCATAAATTTTTTTCTAAAACTTAAAAACCTTTGACCCCTCGGGTCAACAGACCAATTTGCACAGTCATTCCTCAGACAATGCTGTTTAAACATCCCAAGAAGGTACATTTTTGCATGGTGAATCTTATTAACAAAGACAGCACTCGGCAAATTAATGGTGCACACTTCATCAACACAGACAGACAGCAAATACAAATATGAACCAACATCAATTGTCCATCCCATGGAAATCAAAAGTTTTTGTTGACTGCTCCCTTATTTGGCAATTAAAATATGAATATGCAGAAATATTTTATACAGCTCTCATTTCGATCAGATGCCTTACCACACTGCAAATTTTGAGTATGAATATCTGTTTTTGTCATTAATTATTTTTCTGATAACAAAAAATGTTTTGCCGAAACTCTTATAGTTAAGACATGATCAGGAAAAAATCTAATATTACTCAAATTCATAAGCATTTTTAGTGTTTATTAGTATCTGCAAAGAATTTTTGCCAGCTCTGATAATGATAAGCCTTCAATATTTCAAGAAATTGCTTAAAAATAACCTCGATAAGCCTTTTTAACAAATGGGATATCAGCGCATATATCTCAGATGACAGACAGCTAGGTGCACAGCTTAATACCTATTAAACTTTTTCTCCCAACCATGACCATGACAATGAATTGGCACCCAGTGCTCATTTAATCTGGCAACATTATCCAAATATTTCAGAATATCAAACATTTTTCTGTCCTCAGAAAGCCTAAATGAGTCAGTGACAATTTCCTGAATTCATCTGTGGCAGAAATGTTTGACAATGTGGGCTGGTCAGTGGCATTTAATCAGTGATACACGATTCTGAGGTCAGGGGTTACTGTCATTGGAATCGGCAGTCAATAAATACTGGAGAACACTGTTTATTTAATATTGTAAACGCTGAGCGATGAAGATAAATGAATATTGCTTTTTGGCATTAATCAAAATTTGGTCCAAGTAAAAGTCAGGCTATAACAAAATTAACACTTTTCTCAGTCTCCGAGTTTCAGTTCTATTCGTCCATCAAGTCCGACTCGTAAATTTGAGATATCTGTCCAATGAAAAATGTATTGAGAACGAAAATGTAGGAAACTTCAGTCATACTAAATATAATTTCTTTCTTTAACACTTTTCCAAATTAGACCTGATTTTTTACGTCCTTAATTAAACAGGCTTCAGAAAATAATGAAGCAAAATCATAATAACCAGCATTTTCTCTTTTAGCCTCAATATTTTCTGTATATACACAACTCCTTTCTCTATCAATTTCAATTTTGTTGTCTTTAAAAGCTTTGAATCGAAAATTTCCAAATGTTTGCTGTTTAGTTGAAATGCCTAGTTGCGCCAAAAGACTGCTTCAGGTCGTTTAGGTTTAGGTCTTTCATGATCAATTATATTCATGTTTTTGTTTTCATATCATAAATATTATCAAACTGTACTGACCTTCAACAAGTCTTTATGTAAACCTGCATTTCCTTTGATGTTAATCCTGAAAAGATAAAGACATATAACATTAAAGTGACATTTCAGAATTTTTTGTCATAAATTTTACTTTTATTTTTATCTGAAAGAGCATATTTCATTATGAAAATTCTGAAAATTTCACGTCAAAATATTGCGCCGTTTACGAGAAATTTATATTTTTGTGTTAAAATTGAACAAATTGTTGTGGACAACAGTTCGGATTTATATGCAATTTATCGATTATGTCTCAACTTTTCTCGCTTATTGGCAAAAACTTCAAAAAACTAATAGTATTTATACTAATTAAAATAACCAATCTTGGCATCAAGACATACTTTAAAAAATTGAAATTGGAATGAAATGTCCCTTTAAATTTGAGAGGCAGATGGACAGACAGAAAACCAGACACAGTTGTGGCTATATAACTAATTACATTCCCATTTCTTTAGAAAACAAAAGCTGCCCCGCCCAAGGAAAGGAAAGATATTGACTGTTATTAGTGCTACAAAAAGTTCTTCAAGTTTAGACTGAATTACCATTTTTAAACTCAGCCTGCACCCCTGATCATCAGCATCTCAGTAGCTATATGTTAAGCAATTAACAAGAGATGTTTGTAAAACATATATGCCCCCTCTGGGGCCTACATTTGATGTAGGTCAAAGTCCAAGGTCAAGTTAACAAGGTGCAAGGTCATGGTCAAATATGAAAGTCTTGGTAAGAGGTGTCTATGTGTGAAATATCAAAGCTGTATATGTAAAAGTAGAATGAAACATAGGCCAGGTTAAAGTTTTTAAAAGTAGGCCAAATGCCAAGGTCAAGGTCATGGTCAAATGTGAAAGGTCTTGGTTGGAGGTGTCCATGTGTGAAATATCAAGGCTGTAGGTGTAAAAGGACATGATATATATGCCTGGTTTCAGTCTTTTTAAAAGTAGGTCAAACTCCAAGGTCAAGGTTGCAATATTCAAGGTCATGGTCAAATGTGAAAGGTCTTGGTAGGAGGTGTCTATGTGTGAAATATCAATGCTGTAGGTGTAACAGGACATAAGATAAAGGCCAGGTTTAAGATTTCTAAAGGTATGTAAAAATCAAAGGTCAAGGTCATACAGGCCAAGGTCATGGTCAAATATGAAAGGTCTTGGTAGGAGGTGTCCATGTGTAAAATATTGAGACTGTTTAGGTAACAGGACATGAGATATAGGCATAGTTAAAGTTTTTTAAAAGTAGGTCAAACTCCAAAGTCGAGGTCCAAGGTCATGGTCAAAAGTGAAATATCTTGGTTGGAAGTGACCATGTGTGAAATATCAAGGCTGTATATGTAAAATGACATGAAATATAGGCCAGGCTAATGTATTATTAAAGTAGATCAAACACCAAGGTCAAGGTTACAAGGTCCAAGGTCATGGTCAAATCTGAAAGGTCTTGGTATAAGGTGTCCATGTGTCAAATATCAAGGTTGTATGTGTAAAAGGACATGATACATCTACTAGATTAAAGACTTTTTAAAGTAGGTCAAATTCCAAGGTCACGGTCACAAGGTCCAAGGTCATGGTCAAATTTGAAAGGTCTTCGTAAGATGTGTCCATGTGTGAAATACCAAGGCTGTATGTGTAATAGCACATCAGATATAGGCCAAGTTTAATTTTTTTAAAGTAGGTCAAACTCCAAGGTCAAGGCCACATGGTCCAAGGTCATAGTCATATGTGATAGGTCTTGGTCGGAGGTTTCCATGTGTCAAATATCAAGGCTGTATGTGTAAAAGGACATGATATATCGGCCAAGATAAAGTTTTTTAAAAGTAGGTCAAACTCCAAGGTCAAGGTCACAGAGTCCAAGGTCATGGTCAATTGTGAAAGGTCTTGGTAAGATGTGTCCATGTGTGAAATATCAAGGCTGTGTTTGTAAAAGGTCATTAGATATATGCCGGGTTTATTTTTTTTTTTAAGTAGGTCAAACTACAAGGTCAAGGTCACAAGGTCCAAGGTCATGGTTAAATGTGAACAGTGTTGATAGGAGGTATCTATGTGTGAGATATCAAGGCTGTATGTGTAAAAGGACATGAGATATAGGCAAGGTTAAGAATTAATTGTAAAAATCAACAAAGGGCAATAACTCCAAGAATTTGATTGGCAGAGTTACGGTTCTTGTGCACTGCACCTCTCCATAATAAAATATTTTCACCTGTAAAGTTTCATGATTGTACCTTACATATTTTTTGAGTTGTGCTCCGGACAAGAATCAAGTTATAAAATCAACAAAGGGCAATAATTCAGAAAATTTGATCGGCAGAGTTACAGTTCTTGTGCACTGCACCTCTCCATAATGAGATCTATCCACCTATTAAGTTTCATGATTCTACCTTACATACTTTTTGAGTCGTGCTCCGGACAATAATCAAGTTTGAAAATCAACAAAGGGCAATAACTCCAAAAATAGGATCGGCAGAGTTACGGTTCTTGTGCACTGCACCTCTCCATAATAAAATCTTTTCACCTGTAAAGTTTCATGATTCTACCTAATATACTTTTTGAGTTATGCTCCGGACAAGAATCAAGTTTGAAAATCAACAAAGGGCAATAACTCAAAAAATTTGATCAGCAGAGTTACAGTTCTTGTGCACTGCACCTCTCCATAATGAGATCTATCCACCTGTAAAGTTTCATGATTGTACCTTACATACTTTTTGAGTTATGCTCCGGACAAGAATCAAGTTATAAAATCAACAAAGGGCAATAACTAAAAAAATTTGATCGGCAGAGTTATGGTTCTTGTGCACTGCACCTCTCCATAATGAGATCTATCCACCTATGAAGTTTCATGATTCTACCTTTAATACTTTTCCAGTTATGCTCCGGACAAGGATTGGTCTACGGACCGACCGACCGACCTACGGACGGACCGACCGACCGACCGACCGACCTTCCGACCGACCGACCTTCCGACTGACCGACTGACCGACCGACCTTCCGACCGACCGACCGACCGACCGACCGACCAACACTTGCAAAACAATATACCCCCATTTTCTTCGAAAGGGGGCATAATTATGTTAGAGCAAACTAGAACTGTCGCAAAGCGGACAAATACCCCCCCACTAGCGCCTTGTCACTGAAAAAAGTGCTATAGGTCAAAAGGTTCTTGACTTAGAGCACGAAAACGGATTTTAAACAAAGTCTGATTGTGACCTTGACCTTTGAGGTTCATGACCCCGAAACAATAGGGCACCTCCTTGGGTCATGGGCAACAACTGTATAAAGTTGCATGATCCTAGGTCAACCAGTTCTTGACTTAGAGCACGGAAACGGATTTTAAACAAAGTCCGATTAACCCTTTCCCAAAAAAGACCTGGTTTTGACGCCCCTAATAGAAAAGTCTTGGGAAAACATTGAAACAAAAGAAGAAACTGCTGATAACCAGCAGTTTCTCCTTTTGCCTCAATATTTTCTATGCTATATCTTACACAAATGCTATCTTTAATTACTTCCATTTTGTCATTTTTGGCAGTTTTTGAAGTGGATCACCCTAAAAATTTGCTGTTTGGGAAAGGGTTAAGACTTTGACCTTTGTGACCCCAAAACAAAGAGCACCTCCTTGGGTCAGGGCAACAACTGTGTAAAGTTTCATGATCCTAGGTCAACCGGTTCTTGACTTAGAGCAAGGAAACGGATTTTAAACAAAGTCCGATTGTGACCTTAACCTTTGACCTTCATGACCCAAAAACAATAGGGCACCTCCTTGGGTCATGGGCAACAACTGTGTAAAGTTTCATGATCCTAGGTCAACTGGTTCTTGACATAGAGCACAGAAACAGATTTTAAACAAAGTCCGATTGTGACCTTGACCTTTGACCTTCGTGACCCAAAAACAATAGTCAATGGCAA
The DNA here is from genome assembly GCA_963680895.1 of Fragum sueziense. Taxonomy (NCBI): domain Eukaryota; kingdom Metazoa; phylum Mollusca; class Bivalvia; order Cardiida; family Cardiidae; genus Fragum; species Fragum sueziense. The sequence continues at coordinate 5,171,605 of OY804596.1, forward strand.
CAACTGTGTAAAGTTTCATGATCCTAGGTCAAACCGTTCTTGAGTTAGAGCATGGAAACGAAAAAGTCTACGGATGGACGACTGGATGGATGGACAGACGGACTGACAGACATAGTGAAACCAATATACCCCCCTCTACTTCGTAGGTGGGGGGTATAATTATTAACCCTTTCTTAATTAAGACCTTGCTTTTGGTCTCCCAAATAAAAAAGAAAATGTTTTGGGAAAACATTTACACAAAAGATGAAAATTCTGACAATCAGCATTTTCTTCTTTTGTCTCAATATTTTTTGTGCTATAGCATATGCATATCATAAATTTATCAGCATCTCCTATTTGTCATCTGCAACAGCTTTAAAATAGGAACTCATATTTTACTCCATTTGGGAAACAGTTAACCCTTTCCTAACAAGAACTGGGTTTCAAACGTCCCTAATAGAAAAGGCTTGTGAAAACATTGAAACAAAAGAAGAAACTGCTGATAACCAGCAGTTTCTCCTTTTGTCTCAATATTTTCTATGCCATATTTTACAAAAATCTTATCTTTAATAACATCCATTTTGTCATTTGTTACTAAGAAGTTTTTTGAAGTGGATCACCCGAATATTTTGCCGTTTGGGAAAGGGTTAAGGAATGGTGAAACTTCAGGTACATCAAGAGTACTAGGGGGTTTTCTGGGGCCACACAAGAACCGGTTCACACCTGTACCCCTGTGTTTCAGCTTTCATCATGGAGACTGACCCATATCAACAGAGCTGGTGGACCCTATCATCAGACACACACTGCCACGTCACAAACAAACATACAGTACAGGTACATCAGGGGTTATCTGGGGCCACACAAGAACCGGTTCACACCTGTCCCCCTGTGTTTCAGCTTTCATCATGGAGACTGACCCATATCAACAGAGCTGGTGGACCCTATCATCAGACACACACTGCCACGTCACAAACAAACATACAGTACAGGTACATCAGGGGTTATCTGGGGCCACACAAGAACCGGTTCACACCTGTACCCCTGTGTTTCAGCTTTCATCATGGAGACTGACCCATATCAACAGAGCTGGTGGACCCTATCATCAGACACACACTGCCACGTCACAAACAAACATACAGTACAGGTACATCAGGGGTTATCTGGGGCCACACAAGAACCGGTTCACACCTGTCCCCCTGTGTTTCAGCTTTCATCATGGAGACTGACCCATATCAACAGAGCTGGTGGACCCTATCATCAGACACACACTGCCATGTCACAAACAAACATACAGTACAGGTACATCAGGGGTTATCTGGGGCCACACAAGAACCGGTTCACACCTGTACCCCTGTGTTTCAGCTTTCATCATGGAGACTGACCCATATCAACAGAGCTGGTGGACCCTATCATCAGACACACACTGCCATGTCACAAACAAACATACAGTACAGGTACATCAGGGGTTATCTGGGGCCACACAAGAACCGGTTCACACCTGTACCCCTGTGTTTCAGCTTTCATCATGGAGACTGACCCATATCAACAGAGCTGGTGGACCCTATCATCAGACACACACTGCCATGTCACAAACAAACATACAGTACAGGTACATCAGGGGTTATCTGGGGCCACACAAGAACCGGTTCACACCTGTACCCCTGTGTTTCAGCTTTCATCATGGAGACTGACCTATATCAACAGAGCTGGTGGACCCTATCATCAAACACACACTGCCACGTCACAAACAAACATGCAGTACACAGGTACATCAGGGGTTATCTGGGGCCACACAAGAACCTGTTCACACCTGTCCCCCTGTGTTTCATCTTTCATCAGGGAGACTGACCCATATCAACAGAGCTGGTGGACCCTATCATCAAACACACACTGCCATGTCACAAACAAACATACAGTACAGGTACTAGGGGGTTATCTGGGGCCACACATGAACCTGTTCACACCTGTCCCCCTGTGTTTCATCTTTCATCAGGGAGACTGACCCATATCAACAAAGCTAGGACCCTATCATCAGACACACACTGCCATGTCACAAACAAACATACATCTGTCAGGCCAACTCTTTACAAGGGCAAGCTTGTACTTAACAGGCATCACTTTTTGTGCTTTATTTTTTTTTAAACCCTTTCAAAAATAAGAACAATTTGGACTAATACAATTTAAAAGTTGCAGCAGATGTCAAAATTGATGATACTTAAATATGATTTCTTTACATTGTAGTAAAGAAAATACAGAAAAATATTGAGCCAAGAGGAGAAATGATGATAATCAGCACTTTCTTTTGTTTCTTCATTTTTTTCAATCATTTTGATCAGGGAAATTAAATGTCAAATATACATTACTTTCCAATGACAATAGTAAACGCTATTTCAGAGACGAAAATTTAGTAAACAGCCAAAAACCTTGTATTTTGGCAAGCAGCTTGGTGTTTACTTCACAAGGCATTACCAAGATAATTTGTTGTAATTCCAACAAAGTCTTCTAATTACTATTTGACCGACTACTAAATTATTTTATGCTACATATTCATTGCAATCAAATTTTTCCCTCAGAATAAGGCATTTATCCCTTTTCCTACAGTCCAGATATTGATGAGCCTTGAGCATTGGAAACTTTTGAGACAAAAGAAGAAAATGCTGGAGAACCCCCCTCTGCAGCCTGATTCTTTAATTTTCATGCAGAAATTCAGTCAAAATTGAGTAATCCTAGGAAAACAAACCCCCCTTATCTGTATATTCGAAACCCCCCCCCCCCACAGGAATCCTGGATCCGCGGCAGAGACCCCAATGAGTCTTAACATTGTCTAAATAATTTGGGCATCCACAAGTTACTGCTTTAACCCTTTCCCAAACAAGACCTGGTTTTGACGCCCCCAATAGAAAAGGCTTGGGAAAACATTGAGACAAAAGAAGAAACTGCTGATAACCAGCAGTTTCTCCTTTTGTCTCAATATTTTCTATGCCATATTTTACACAAATTTTATCTTTAATAACTACCATTTAGTCATTTGTGGCAGTTTTTGAAGTGGATCACCCTAAAATTTTGTTGTTTGGGAAAGGGTAAACAAATTCTGTTTTCCTGTCATAACAATATCTAATGACATCAAAAGCAGTAAATCATTATTGCTGGAAAAGGACAAAGAAATCCCATGTAGCCACAAATTTTGACCAACATCAGCCCAAATTGGTCCCAAATGAATTTCAAATGAACTGGTGCACATCAAAACCTCATTTCTGACCTTCTGCAGGTTCTGCCATAATATTTATCATTCCATGTAAAATACATTTCATCTGACAAGACACATGCTTTTTAATGCACTCAACCTTTGTAAAAAGACCCCAGCATCTGATTTGGGGACAATGTAATGCTTTTTCTCATTGATACAAAATAAGAGATGTTCTTTCCCGTACAATGCAAATAGGGATTTATCCTGTTGATGCAATGGACAATATTGTTTCAGTCTTTTCCTATTCTTTCTCAATTCTTTCACAAAAATCTAAATTTTTGAGTGGAACTATCTGAGAGCTGCTACAGACTGCAGAACTGACATATAATAGAGATGAAATTTATTTACATTGTAGCATAGAAACTAATGAGGGAAAAGAAGAAAATGCTGGCTATCAGCATTTTTTTCTTTTCCCTCAATTTTTTCTAGGAGATGTGAAAACTACAACTTGTTTTGGAAAAGATAGAATAGGCTATAACTATAAACTCAATGATTAAAACGTTTTACTTATTTTTAATAGATGATAATCAAAATGACTTACTTACACCTAAATTCGAGGTTGCACTATGTAATGCCATGAATTCTGGCTAGCAGAGTTGTTTCAAGACTTTCTACTTTGTGTTTATTTCAGGAACAACCTGTCACAGTACTTCCTTGTTTTAATGCCAAGAACAGGAAGTGTCATGTCCATTTCAGAGGGTTAGTGGGAGATTTGGTCAGGTGATGTCAATTTCCCTGATTTACTTCAAGAACCTAATGTAGCTGCAGCTTATAGGAACATGTAGTTACATTGATTTTGAAGAAAAAAACAACAAAGAGTGTGTTTTTTACAGGAATAAGTGCAAGAGTACTTTAACCCCTTCTCAAACAGGATCTGGTTTTGAAGTCCCTGTGTTAAAGAGGCATAGGAAACCATTGAGGCAAAAGAAGAAAATGACGATAACCAGCATTTTCTCATTTTGTTTCAATGATTTCTGTGCTACATTATTCACAAAGAGATTAAAACAGTTTTTCTATTATTTGATAAGTAAACCAGATATATCATTTTTCTTTCATAAAAAGGATAAGAAGTTTGTATGTAAATAAGAACAACAAAATGCCAGAACAAAGATCTTGTAAACACAGTTAGGAGCGATCAGAAAAAAATGTCCCCTGGGAGCTTGCTGAGCATAATGTACCTTGTGTAGTGAACCAAATCAAGCATTCCCTGATCCAGAGTGATGATCAATTATTCATCCAGTTTTCAATCGCATGGGCATTAATGTGTAACAATATACCCTTGAACATGCAGGGAAGAAAACTCTTCTCTATTTTACATTGTGAATGTCCTTTACGTACAATTGATAACAATTTTAATTAATCAATTTGGAAGAAAAGGGACAAATCATAAGGGCGCATGCATGCTTTGTAATATAACTGATCCTAACATTTTCGTAAAGGACAGTCTTCGAGTGGTCAAGTATGAAAGCTGCTGCAGACGACAAAATAAATTTTTTGATATTAAAAGACAGGATTCCTGTACAATATAGCACAGAAAATATTGAGGTAATATACGTTAAAAGAAGTATTAAATGCTGGAAATCAGCATTTATCTATTTTGTTTCAATGTTTTCCAAGTGATTTCAGATCATTCTTCAATAGCAAAGGTTTCTCGTGCATCTGTATGACAACTTAATTAATGGGCCAAGAACGTTCCTTAAAGAGGTAAAGGAATTCCAATATAATTGACATGTATTCCCCTTTTCCTTCTCCAATTACATAATTGAGAAAAAAATGCAAAGTGGAACAATCTCAAGAGATTGCTCACAAAAAATATCATTAACAAAACTCCCTTTTGGGACAAGGGCACTTAGACCATACTCTAATTGAAGGACCTGCATGCATCTCTTGTACTTCCAAGCTCCCATCTTTAACCACTTCCAAAATAGTTTCCTGAACTGACTCTGAATTTAATTATCTGGAAGCGGGACAAGACATTCAAATATTCTCATCAACAGACAAAAATTGCCACATAGAAAGCAGTTGTACTGATATTACAGTCATAGAAATCTTAAACACTGAAAGCTTTTCTGTTTGCAAACGTACATGCGTATTGGACTGGTGTTTGTCAAAGTTACAAGAATAAATGAGTGATTTGATGGGTCAATTGATTATTTCATTGCTTGTAAGCCATGCAAAAGGCTGGTGTTGAGAGATCATTAAAGAATGTCCCATGAAAATAAAATTAAGCAAAAATCTTTGCATTTTACTGACTTAATACTAGCACAGATTGTAATGGTGTCAAACCCCAAAAGCAATAAGCCTTTGCAAGAAAAATCATTTATAACATAAATTACATTCTCCTGTAAATAAATTGTATCTTTATGTTCATAAGATGGTAATTTACATACATTCAAATGACAAAATTCTACAAATTAAATCAAAACAAAATGCAGAATGTCAATAGGTGAAATATGTTTATTCTGGTTCGTAACAAATAAATGCATCAATTTAAATTCCTGTCTGGAATATTTATTGCTTCTTGCCTGCATGCAATTGTACAACAAAATATGGCTGAAAATGCTCATTTGTAAATTTATATTTGTGCTACCAAAAACGCAAAGCAATGGTGAAATTGATGTAAAACCTTATAAATACAGACAAATTTTAACAGATGCCAACAAGACCACACTGAGTGTATCTTTGACCTTGACATTGCATTGCAAATACTACATGTTAATATGCATATTCTATGTAAAAGTGCACCATTTATCTGGGACAAGTTTATTTTCCTTTCTTCTTTGTCTTAAAATATTGCCAAAGTTTGGTCATTACATAATGCACTGATGCCCTTGTTTAATGTTGGTGCACTAATGTAACATAAAGAAGTTAAAGGAAAATATTGTTCTTTGAGTTTGAACTAATAGATGAACAAATTAAAATTGTAAAATTAATACCCAAATATCTATTGGTGCCTTATGACTTTACTTTACAACAAAATGTGTTTGTGAAACACAAATGGCCCAGAAATGGCAATGTTTTTGTGTTAAGGGTTGATAAAGGTTAATGAATGACCTAGAAGAAGGTCATATTGTATGGAACAGATAGATATTATTGAAAGAAGGTTACATACCAAATTTGATTTTTGTATGTCAAATACCTATGGAGAAAATGGCAATGCCAAGTTTTCAA